>CAFUXE010000691.1:248222-272009 GCA_903364295.1 Serranus cabrilla
AATCTGAGTGAAGATGTCAAAATTCTGTATTCATGGGTGATAAAACAATGCAGTAATGCAGTAATGAACCTCTAAGCTGTGCTTTTTACCAAGACTTTATTTTTTTACGACTGCAACAGAAAGCTTGAGAAATTGTTTGGCAAAAAACTATGATTCAAAGACAGTGGAGCTACTGAGGAAAAGTTGGATCTACGCCGTGACGCTGTCAACACAGGTTGCTGATGTCATTTTCTTTTTAATTTGCTAAACTCCAAAATGCTAAATTCATATTACAGAAAAGGAGAAATTTCCATCTACGGAGGAACTCTGTAACAATATCTAAACTTGATACGTGTTTTCTTACATAACCACGCTATTTTACATGACAAACTAAATGTACTCAACCTTCTCAGTCATTTACAAAATCTAAATCTCAGTTGTCATTGTAAGCTAGTGTTTGGCTCCTCTGTGGCTCTCACTGAGCCGCGCTGTGCTGCTGTGTAGAGATGCATTTCATCACACATACTTGTCAGGACAGCACGTCGGGGGCTATTTCCTCTCGGTAGCATGTGATGGGGCATCAAGCTCTGTCAGCAGTTCAGACCGATGATAGATGGCATACAGGCGCTAAACTGTAGAGCCCATGGTGTGCCAGCCCAAACACAGATGCACATACAGACTGAGCACTGAAGGTCTATGTTGTTTATATATTTGAAAAGAGAAGACATAGCACTGAACTTCCTGATCTTATCTTGTAACAGGACCATTAGGGCATCACTGCTGGAGTCACACAGCCAGTGAACCAGGATGGAAAACCATACAGCTCGCCATAACGTGATACAGCAGGAGACCAAGCCAGTCTAGAAGCTGCTTTCTCTTCACAAACTGGACTTTAAACGAAGACTACTGGTGTTATTAATGGTTTATGCCTAATGTACTAATTCATCATAGAGTTAGTATAACTTAATATAGTTGAATTATAATCCATTGTCATGAAAAGGTTTGGGGTTGCCAGTGAAGGTTGTAAAAAGTATGGAAGCATCAATACTTTTTTAGATGCCGTGAGTTTTAAATAATACTACATTTTATTTATTGAAAGTTATGAAGCTGTAAAAAAAAACATTTGCAATCAGATTTTTTACACAATGCTGTATAAATCTAACAACAGGGAGAAGAGCCCTACCGATATCAGTCAGCTTATTTCATACGGCAATTTCTCAGGTATTTGAAAAGACATATCAGCTGCTGTCAGCACAGTTCGTCAAGCAGAGTGTGCGCCAATTTATAAGTTGGTGGCAAACAGCACAGAATATTCTTTCATTCTTTCTTCGCATTGTAACATATACGGGTCATGATGGTAATGTTACATATATATATACTATATCCCATGGTAAATCTATATTGGAATTGTTTTACTTCATGATATTGATATCAGCATTTCCCCCATATATCCAGTATCGGTTGCACTGCAAGGAAATGAACTATTCCGTGACATTTTCTTTCCCAGCACTGTGTGCAGGTCCATTAAAAAAACAAATCCTAAAAAACATTTATTTTCTGTGTGGAAATTTTGCAGTGGTATTTAGAGAATAACATTGTTTTCAAAGCTGAAAATTATGGTTTTCCAGGTTGCCAGGTTTTGAAATGATATGGATAGTTTTTACCCCGTTTGATACGACTTTGTCAGAAGGCAGCTTTTGTAAAGGGCATTAAGTTGTAGCAAATGGCTTTATTTATGGTTAATAAGTCATTTACCATAGTTTTGAAATCAGTTATAATCTATTAATCAGAAAAACAACGGATGCCAAGTTTGCTTGCAGAGCATCTGGAGGCATTTATTACCAGTGCTCACAACTGCAGACTGGATGCATTATTGTGAAAAGTCTGTTGACTTGTTACATATATCACTGCTGACATGATGGCTTATCAGGAAGTGAGAATGCTGTGATTTATTCATGGATTATTAACATATAGTACAAATGCCTTTTTAGTAACAAGAAAAAAGGTAAACACAAGCCAAATTGTTTTTTTCCAGCCCGGTAATGAAAAACTACAGCTTATAACTGGTTTTCAAAGCACTAATAAATGATTTGTTTATCATTAATAACCCTACAGGCTACAACTTATAAAACACAAAAGGATGCCTTACATTAAAGTGCCTAAATTATAATGAACTTATCCCCTTTGTAGAAAACAACACTTCTCATGAATGTGTCTGTGGTGCATTAATGGTAAACAGCAGTCAGCACTAATTCACTAATTACTCAGAAAATGGGATTAAGAATTTGTATACTACTTACCATATTGACTTCTGACACCATGTCTATACTCGCCACGTCTATACTCATGCCAACAGCAACTGGTGCACCTTAAATTACATAAAAGAAAGTTAAACTAAATCAGTATAATAAAGCAGTGCAATTTGGGTGACACACACCAAATAAGGGACCCCAGACATACCTCCAAAGTCCGGCCGAAGACGAATATCATATCCTTTCAACAGTTTATCCACAGTCTCTTTGACGTAAGACATGTTCCCCGGCTCGTTGACGCTGAAAGAGAGAAGACAACAAGGATGGTAACTCTTTCCGAGGACGGACACACACACTTGTGTCCGGTCTGACACTCACCTCTGGGCACAGCACATCACCGCCACGACCAGCGGCAGTGAGAGGATATCAAAGAGCCCTGTTTTCTGGGGTCCCCACATCCCTTGTGTAGTGTCTGGGTGGATGGGTGCCGTCCAGCGTTCAACAAATGACTAAAAGAAGGAGCCACGGTGCTCACAGTCCCGCCGAGCTCCGCTAAATCAGGTGAGACTTGTTCCACATGGTGTCTACCTCTGGCGCAGCCTGTGTTGACATGCTTCATGGGACAGAGGCGCGTCTGCTTGCATGTCAGACGTGTTCACTGCTGCCTGTGATAAAGCCTCACACAGGCTGCTCCGTATCTCCATCCTCCGGTTAGCAGTTTCCAGCGTGTCGCAGGTTAGCTCACTGTCACACTACTGAGTGTTGGTCAAATATCCAGTAACGCACTTCTGGACACGTGTAGGGACACAAATCCACAGGTTTTCCGTCCAGAGAATGAGTTAAATATTTTAAATAGTCCCTCAATAAGCCTGTTCATACCGTGGCTAACTCTGAGTTTGCAATATGACTCTTCATGTCAGGGTGCGCGAGGCTGTCCTGATAACCATTAAAGCCCACGTGACAGACTGGATATAGAAGAATACTTAAACTGAAGTGAGTCTCGCACAGGGCAGGACTTCAATTATGTTAAGATGCAGCGCTGAGGGGCGGGCTGAGGTAGGAGGGCTGAAATCTTTGTGTATCATAATATGAAACCTCCGTGGTTTAGTTTCAAGTCACAGCAGAGGGACATTCAAGCAGCCAGTGTCTCTTTAAAGCCAAAAAGTCTCTGTTTGTCTAAAATGCACCGTGCCAGTAGTTAGCTCAAACAGCCTCCTGGTGTGCTAAAAGTTGTCAAAAATGAAGCATTTTTTTTTAGAAAGTTGCCTGGAGAAAAAATACTGCTGATATTACTCACCTTAAGCAAGACCATGTAACTTTTGAAGGAAGACATTTGTCTCTTACAAATGAAAATTTTAATTTAGCAATGTTAGCTTTTGCTGGCTAATGTTAGCTAACTTTGCCAACTTTCGAAAAAGGTATTGCTCTATTATTAAAAGGACATTATTGAGCAGCACATGCTTGGCCTGGGCTATATGGCCAAACATTGAGATATAAGTAATTAAATATCATAACAATAATATTATATCACAATATAGCACCACTCTTCCCTAGTGCCCACTCTGGGAATACCACCCAAGAGGATATTCCTCATAGACAATAGTGAGATGTCTGTAAAACTGTTGCCAGGACTCCTCAATCTACAAACAATCTGATCTACGTATGTTATGTATCTAAAACATTTTCCATGAGCTGAGAAAAGTGACTGGAAAATCTGTGACCTGTGTCTTCACAGTAAAAAGTCTGTAGGCTGAGTGGGAGAAACACTACTGCGCATATTCAGTGGGCTGTAGAACGTGGAAATAAACCCAAAAACAAACCCAAAAACTAGACAACCTGATTGAATAGGCACCATCTTTGGTTTGTATCCATGCTTAGCTCCCATATGCAAGGATCAGAATGGTAAGCGACATACAAGTAATGTAAACATTGCTGCAACACAGTTTTGAAAAATTGCTATAGAAACGATATAGAAAAGTATACTCATAGACATCTTTATATTTTTTGACAATATATATTGGGACATCAACCAGCTCTACCACAAGTTGCTGTTAGGTTACATCAGGAAGAAATTGTACATATTATCTTTGGTCAAGAGGCCCAGGTGTGATGTATAGAGATTAAGATCTCTACACTATTCAAATGCATAGGCCCTTTAGATAGCCAGGGTTTTAGATCGATACTTATAAAATATCTGTTTTAAATGTATAGTATATAGTCATTCTCATTGTGGTATAAAAAAAACCCTCTTTCTGGCCAACAGAAGACTCCTGAATGTGTATTCCTGTCATCTCATTGTTTAATCTTGGCAGCAGAAGTGAGAAAGAATCTTTGGATCTGGTGTGAAATACTTTTGTGTCACTCAGTTTAAATTGTTCCTGTGAATATTTCATGAGAATTCTATCTATATACTTTTTCTCAGAGCTCTTTTTTTCAGTTTTGCTACAGTATTTGCCGTAGTGGAAGAAGTTCAATATCACTGCAGGGAATGAGAGTGTGCTGCCGTTAACTGGACTCTTCCCAACAACTTTCTCCCACTCTACATTTATTCAAGAAATAGACTCATGTCTTGCGCTGCATTTCAGAATTATCACTCTACTTTTTTACATAACTTTTTAGGAAGTGATTCTTACCTCGTATCATAGATGGCGTACAGCTTTTTGTTCCCATCAACAGCATTCCTGTAAATACAAAAGAAGGAAGAATTACTTTCTGTGTCAAAACAGCGCTGACTTTGCTTGACTCTGACATTTTCCATGTCCCAGCTGAAGATTTGTTTCTGAATTCAGACTGTCAAGAAAGTCAAAATTTATAAAGGTGCTGCACTTTCACAAACAACTCTTTTCCCTTGTTCTTATCTTTTAAGATTTAAAAGAAATCCACCTCCATAACTGACTCAGTTGTGAGCAAGTTGACCCCAATCCTAGTAGAGATGAATGCAGAATGATGAAATATAGCCTTCTGTAGAGTGCTATTTGTGCTGCTTAGAGACGTGTGACATATTGTCTCCTCCTGCAATCTGGACCATTAACCCCCTCCAAAAAATATCAAGAATTGTGTCCCAAATAAGTCAGGCTTACAAAAGGCTGCACTATGAACAGTGAACATACTGTAGTTTTAAATTTATATCATCACCTCACGGCTGACACCACAATTATCTTGTCAAATACATGAAACAAACAGTTCATGCAGTAGGCTAGAAGCTCACCACAGCAAATGAACAGAGCACAACAGAAACCAGTGTTTGCTGTAATGGGGATCTGTCACATACCCAATCACTTTAATAGGACCTGGGGCTGATACAATAGACCGTATATAGAAAGTGTCTTTAAGTACAACTGAAAGCTGAGCAACATTTTAGGCAACTAATATGTTAGAATTAACTTTCATGCACTGAAAACAAACCAGAAAGGTCTAAAACTAAGTCAGTGACAGCACATGAACCAGACCACATCCAAACCAGACACCACTGTAGTAGTGACTTGCCAAACGCAAGGTAGCCGTGTCCTAAAATAAAGTTGCTCAGAGTGGAACCTTAATCTTCCACCGTCCACTTCAACACTAACACTTGTAATAGCTAACATTTATTACACTACACAGCTGCTGTGTCAGACTGCGCCAACGTAACAAGCCACCTATGGCGGCTCTGTCATCAATGCTAGTGCTGTAGGGTAAAATTAGGGATTTCGGTGGACAACACGCAACTACATTTTTTCTGTGCTGCCCTCAATCATATGCTGACTGAGTACTCCCTTCCAAAAGCATACCCTGCTTTATCATCGATTTTGCTCTCATTCTTTATTGAAGAAGACTAAGCAACTAGCACTTGAAAACATAAACTCATAAGAATATTTACTGAGTTAATGAATCAAGCGAGATTATTCCCTCATAGACTTGGAGTCGCCCCCTGCTGGCCATTAGAAAGAATGTCCACCTTGGCTTCACTTTTCAGGCCCAGAGGTTGCTGCTTGGCAGAATCCAATCTAATTGAATACTCTCCGCACAATTATAAAAGATCTCCACCTGACACTTCCTCAATGTGTATTTGGGCAGAAGAGTGCCATTGCATGCTATTTATAACCATAAACAGTTAAAATGTTAAAATAACCCCACTGTATTCCTTTAATGAGCGCTGTTTATGCTGAACTCAAGTTTGTTGCAACATTCCCTGTTTAAAGACTATGATATTTTGCTGTGTATTGTTCTGATAATTGATTGAATGAGGTTTATGCTGTTATGTAGATCCCTCTTATGGTTGTCAATGTTACTACTGATACTTTATCTTTTTATTCTTTCCTTCTCACTCTCTCCCTCTCTCTCCCCCTCCCCTATCTGCCTCCCCATCTCTCTCTCTCTCTCTCTCTCTCTCTCTCTCTCCACAGCATCTCTCCTCCACTCACTAGCCATATATCCTCCTGCTTTTCTGGCCGCACTGCACGCTCGTCTATTTAATTCGCACCAAAGTCTATTTGCATTGTACTTTGCCTTTGGATACAGTATTGGATTTTTTGCAGAGCTTGCTGTGTGCTCGCGGCTCCTCGGAGACCAAACTAAAGGATGGTCAGTCAGCAGAAGTGTTGGGAAGCCTTTACATTTTCTCTGCCAACCTTTTAATCGCTCTGGGGCGAAATAAACCTCGCTGACAGTGGAATTAGTCCACATCTTTTTCTCTTTCTCTCCGTCCCTCTCTCTTTCTGTCTCCCTCTCCGATATGCAATTATTGCACGCCGATGGAGGTGACGTGCTCCAGAATTGATGCCAAACACTAAACAGTGCAATCTGCGTGTGAGATATCTACGGAGCGGGGAGAAGTTTGACTGCGCATCGTCTTGTGTGGTAAGCTTTGGCAACTGCGGCTCAGCGGCTGTGCAGCAGAGCGTTGTTATAGGCCAGCGTACAGTACGAGATGTAGTGGGACGTGTGGGCATTGGAGAAGAATAGCTACTGTAGTGTATGACCGAGGTCTGCTGCTGCTGCTGCTGCTGCTGCTGGAAGGGGGACCTGCACCGGGATACTGTAGACTTAGAGAAAACCGCGGACGCTGGTGATGAAAGCCGGAGGAAGAGAGGTATTCACACTTTCCCTCCTTTACTGAAGGGAAACAAGGCGGCTTGTGGTGATGTGAGTGCATGAGTGAGTCGTGAATGAAGGGATGCAGTGCAGGGTGCGTACAGTCACAGCAACACTGAGGGGATTTACTGTATGTGAAGGGTCCAGCTGTGGTGCAGAAAGGAATGCGGGATTACAGATGTGCTTGTGTAGATAGACAGGTACATACAGGTAGAGGCATTTCACACCTTTAGCTTTGACTGGATATTATCCTACAGAGCAGCTCAGCCTGTCAGAAGTCATCAACTTATACAGAAGCGTATTAGTGTAATTGAACAGAGGCTCCTGCGGTGAGGTGCCGGGCTAGGGGAGGGTCCAACAAAGAAAGAACAAACTGATTGCAAGTGCAGTCAATCTAATTAAGAGGAGCTTTGCATTTGTAGAGGGATTTTTTTTATTCGGACATCAGCTAACATCTGTACAGATGTTGCCCTGTATTGTTTGGAGGAGGCAGATTGCAGTGCTTAAATGTGGGTGCATGGAGACCGTGCACTTGGAGTTGTTATATGTTTGTGCACCTGAGAAGATATTTTTGATCACTTTACACCCACATTCATGCAGTGAGAGTAGAATATTACTCACTGCTGGTTCGTTTTTGTAAGAACATCTACTAGACTACACTACCGCTAATTTATAACAAGGATTATTGTTTGATAGTACTGGCTATAGGCTATACAATACAATTTTTAAAAATGTAATTTTTCTTTTTGGACAGAAATACCAAGCAGACAGCAGACCAGATCATTTAGAATTAAATTACATTTACACTGCTTTTATTTTGGATAAAAGCAGCCAGTCAACAACATTGGTCAGCTCTTGTAGTTTAAAGTGAGCACGTCTTGTTTCAGGAATGGGCGATGGAATGTGCTACAGCTTTGCAATGAGACGTCTGTGGGTCTGTGTCTTGCTTGTGAGCATCACCTGCCGTCTGAGGTAAGGAACTGACTCCTGTAACTTTGCACGATAACATAAAGACATTCAATATTTTGAATAATTCGACTCTAAGTTAATATAAATGACTGTACAATTTGATTTGAAGAGTTTTTCTAATTAGTTTCTCTTTTTCGCTAACATTCAGCCTCTCCCAGGATGTATCTGGAACTCCCAAAGAGGCAGAATTAAATGACAACATTACCATCTTCACACGCATCCTGGACGGACTGCTGGACGGTTATGACAACAGACTCCGCCCTGGACTGGGAGGTAGGATATACAAACGTCAACACCTCTGTCATTTTGGTAATTAAAGTCACACATATGCTAGGTGAGAACTGCATATGTCAATATGAAAATGTCTCTCTTTTCTAATAAGGCCTGATACAGAAAGCTCTCTACTTTTGGATACAGTTGAAAGCAAAATGTGTTGTTCAGCCTCTGCATCGATAGCTCTGCATGAAAGATTTCAGCCCTTTTGTCCACATAGAGAACTATGCTCGGCACTGCAACATCTGTCTTTTGTTAATTCCAGGAAAGGAAAACGTGTCTGTATTCATGAAGTCTTTGACAAAGAGGCATGATCGGCTGTTTACATCTCCTCTAAGTATGATTTAATGGCACCGTGAAGACACGCTGAAGCAGATAGTGTGCTAGTGTGACCTTGAGAAAGCCATTATTGCTGTCATAAAACAGCATCTCCATTGTTCTCAGTAGATGAAGGCCAAAGTGGGAAAAAACGGAGAAGTTCGTTTCAGAAAGGAGAAATGAAAAGACACAGAGTCTGGTCTATTCAAAAAGAAGAAAACATGCATCTATTCTGCTGCTCTGTGATTCCAGTGTTACACTGTTTTATGAACCAGTACAGTGTTTGGATCATTACAGATAAACACAGTCAAATAATTATGTATCATAAACTCTGTTTTGCCATATGAAATTACAGATTTTGTACTTGAAGTTGAGCCTGTGCTGCTTACACTCTTGGAGCTTCAGGGTGTCAAAGCTGCTTAAGACATAATGCTGGAGTCAATGAATTCCAAATGGTTACAGAGAAATATGAATTCTTTGCTATACCAATATGTGTCTAATCATAAAGTTGAGTTGTAGGTAAGTTGTTGTTGGGTTTACGACCCTTAAAAGGTTTGAGTATGTACTTCATTAAACAAACTGTTTTTAATTCTGTTAAATAAATTCTCATTAAGAAATGTAATGAGATCTCCTTACAATGCAGACCTGTAGTGTTCTTTTGAGATTGTTTGTGTAAGCAGCTTATTATGGTTTATATTGATGTTTACTGTTGTAAAGTGTTGTAAAGACTCACAATGTTCTCTCTCTTTTTACAGAGAAGGTGACGGAGATCAAAACCAACATCTTTGTCACAAGCTTTGGTCCTGTCTCTGACACTGAAATGGTAAGAAGCTCCTTTTATATTTAACTAAATATTGATTAAAATCCAACTGTAATGTGGCAGGATTTTATTTTTTACATCACACAACCCCTTGACATCATACAACCTATGTCAATGTATATCTTCTAAAAATCCAATTGAAATATAACATTACAGGACATTATGTCAAACCACAATTAAATGATGTTAATAATGGATGGAAAATTATTTTCTGAAGTAAACTTATTAAAACAATATCACAGCTTTAAACTACATGCACATTCAATGTAGATGTAGAGTTGATATTACTTAATTGAAACCCTGATCTTTCATGATGAACCATTAGCGATAAGAAATGTGCTTAAAATAACTCCACATCAGGAGTGTGTAACATGCGAACGGGCACAATCATACTCTGTATATACAGCATGTACTGAATATATGTGTCAAGACACATCTTTTCTGTTTAACTCTGTGAACGTCATGCAGTTTCAGAGTCTATGTTTACCTCTTTTGCCCCAAGTGTTATATTACCAACATTGGACATGTATTGGAAATGTACTATCTACATTTTCACAACCTCTACTTACAACCTCTCTTGTCAACTCCCCTTGGCTCTGTGTAAACATCCTGCAGTTCAGCAGAAATTCACATATGTTTTGTTGTGTGACTGTTGGTCTCAGCAGTATCACTCATGGCTTTCTCAGTTGCATTGAGGACACACAGAACTGAATGTTTTTTACTGTTTTATTTTTTACGTGGTTTTGGGGTTTAAGAGAGGCTCCCTATATACAAACAGCTTTCAAACAGTCTCCATATACATGTACAGTATGTCATGGACTAATGTTTCAATTAAAACATACGCTAATTGTTTTTTTTCTGTAGGAATACACTATTGACGTGTTTTTCCGTCAAAGCTGGAAAGATGAAAGACTTCGCTTTGAAGGCCCAATGCAGATGCTCCCCCTGAATAATCTCCTGGCCAGTAACATCTGGACTCCAGACACCTTCTTCCTCAACGGGAAGAAATCCATCGCACACAACATGACTACACCTAACAAGCTGCTGCGGCTTAAAGACGACGGGACCCTGCTCTACACCATGAGGTACGCTCTCCCACACGAGACCTCTAATCCTGCTTTGGACCACAGTAGGATAAACATTTCTTTTCCAATCAGTCTAACAACTAATACATTTGAATCATAAGAGCCGACGAGTGCAGTTTAGAAATGTTGTGTAATCCAATTAGAGATGACTCAAACATCCATCAGCCGCTAATACTTCTTTGGTAATGGTTTTTAAGACCCCTGCTGCACTAACACAGCCCACACACTCATACTACATGTCTCCGTGGTGCATTGATGCGTCATCATGTTGTCCTCGTACTCTATAGCGGAGGTCAGAGGAACTTGAAATGTTTGCTCTGACACTACACTCCTCCTCCTCCGCACGTCGTGATCCTCCACCAATAATACCTCCACATCACAGAAAGCTTTCCTTTGACAGGAAAACAGTATGAACGACTCCGCTTTTTCCTGCTCTGCACTTCACGTATGGTAGCCACGATCCGTGGGGGAATGAAACTACGTACATTCACTTGAGTAGAAATGTGAAGTACATGAATTTCACATTAGCGCTTTCTTTGAATATCTTATGACACATGTTATGTTATAAATAAAACTATGCAAAGGTTTGTACAGGTGCACGTCAAATGACCGGTTGATTAATCAGTTATTTGACTGACTGAAAATGTATTAAGATCGATTAATCAAACTAAATTGATCACCGGGGCCGACAGTAAAATCCTGCACTGACAATAATGCATGGCTAATAATATTCCAATGATGTAAGTGCTGTTCCTGATTAAACTTAATTATGTTTAGTTAACTAACATTGTCAGTACTTTTACTTGAGTAGAGTTTTATTAGTACTTTTACTCCTGTGAGGATTTGAGTACTTGTAGCAGTGTAGTTGGGTGGAGGTGGAGTCCTGAGGTGTAAAGAACACATTGTTTGCGTTTCCTGTCTCTTAGAAGCAGAGATTTGGATTCCAGTCAGTGTGACTTGGTGTTGACTCAAGTCACTGTTTTGATGACTTGCAACTTGACTTGACAGAAAATAAATGACTGGAGACATGACTTGGACTTTGAAGTTAAAGACTAGATGACTCAAATAACTTTTTATTTTATTTTTTTCAGTTTAAATTTTAAATGTAAAATAAATAAAAATGTTGATATTAACTGTTACTACAACATCAAGCACTGGCCACCAATAATGATGAAAATAAGAACGTCCAGATAAAACAATGAATGTGCCACATTCCCAATTATTCCCAATTATTTAATTCACTGAGTTACTGAGAGTTATGATAGAATATGTTGAATATAGTTGACCAAAATGTTGAATATATGAGTTTTTAATTGGTTGTTGCAGTACACTAAAAAATATTAGTTTTAACGTATTCTGGTCTCATTTTATGTATATATATAAAATATTTTTAAAGATTAACTTCAAGAAAATCCACTGTATTTTTTATTTTATTTTAAATAATACATGATGTTTCCAAATTCGATGACTCATTCAAATCAAATAATCAAATACACAGTATTGTGAATGGATACAGTATCATTTCATTTTAATTGGTGATTTAAGAGTGCTTTATGAAAGTAACACATCCACACTGTAGAGAGGGATATTAAATCCTAGATAGAAAAATCTCATTTACATCCTCTTTATGTCAGCACTGTGTCATCGTCTTATCAGGGCAATAAATCTGTGAATCAAATATTAACAAAGGAAGCTGGGGAAATGGACGAGGGTGCATGTCACAAAAATGACTATTGATCCAATTAGTCCAAATCTACAACACATTTGCAAACACTTTGAGCCATTAGAAACGGCTTCACGATGACCCATTAGTGCGTTTGTGTTCTGGGAACAGCGTTATTAGAGAATCATTTCATGCGTGCATTACCCTCCACACGGGTTGTTCACAGAACAAGTCGTGTGCAGCGATCGCCTTACAGTGCAGCATGTTTCACGAGTTATGCACTTTAGATCCCAATCGCACTGTTCATCTAAAACATAAGAAGTACCTGTATGAAATAATGATGGGAGCAGTTTAGCTCTCCTGTTTCAGCTGGTAATTCATCTGCTAGTCTGCTCTGTCCTTACTGGTCATTATGATTTATTAAGGAGCCGGTCCCCCTTCACTAATTAAAGCCATTCAGCGCGGCCCGTTTACTGTACAGTCCCTTTGTGGATATTAGTCATGCTCAGAAAAATGTCAGAGCGATGCAAAACCAGAACAACCTGGATATCGTCTTGTAGTTCTGCACTGTGATAATAACACACTATATGTTAGCACTCCAAAAACAAACAATATTCTATTCCAACACCAAAACCTTTATTCAGAATGTATATTATATTATTGGATTATCATTATTGATGCAGCACTTTAATGCATTTGCAGCTGTTCGAGGTGGAGCTCATTGTATTAACTCTAGAGAACGCTGGGTAGCTACTCCAATTTAATAAATAATCATTCATTAGTTGATTATATTTTGTTTTGATAATCTGAATCTGTAAAGGAACTTAAGCCGTCAAATAAATGTAGTGCAGAAAGAAGTACAAAGTAGCAGGAAATGGAAATACTCAAGTACCAGGATTTCAGATGTGTACTAAGTGTATTAGTTGAGTAAATGTACTTAGTTAAATTATACCACTGTTAGAATACGTGCTGTTTCCATGTCCAGTCAATCATTGATTTTTGATAGAGTTTGTGTAGAACTGTTTCTGCTTAATTACTAACAAATACTAATGTTTTTTAACATCACAATTCCTAATCTGGAAAAGAACAGTTTTTGAGGTACATTTTTTTAGTGATTAAGACATGCACTGGTAGGTACCAGACTGTATATAAAAGCATCTAAATAAAAAATAAAAAGATCCTCAGAGCAGATCCCCCTGGCATCCTCAACAGAGGAGGCTCAGCCCCCAATACCCTCAGGTTTAAGAAACACCCCTGGTAGTTATCATATCCTACCGCCCAGAGTGGCCATTTAAAATGTCTTTATTTATTTAACAAAAAAAAAGATATTCAGCAAAAGCAGCATTCTGCTTGAATAATGATAAAACAATGGTCTCTTATCAAAATAGTTGAAAACATTTTTTGTTGATCGACTGCTCAATTAATCAAACACCGTCATAGAGACTTTCTAACTGAGACATGAACATTTTCTTGAACAGGGATTAATAGGTATAGGGAAGATAAATGACGGAGGGACACTTGTGTGATCTCATCTGTTGTTAAGCTTTGTGTAATATTCCACTGAGGAGTGATGTATGCTGTAACATAAACACAGTGAATAGGCCAGTGAGCGAGCGAAGGCTGATTATTATACAGTATATTATTATGATCTGTATAATACCACTGCCAGCATAATGCCATGAATTCCACACTCATCAGTATTTCTATTATCCTTCTCATTATTTTCATATCGAGGCTGTTGCACTGTGTGTGAATGATGTTGATGTGGGGCATATTTTTAATAAAACAGCTGAGACAGCAGACGACCTTTAATAACCTGAAATCCTTCCTCTGTGGTCAATTTAAATCTCACAGTATGTATGCATTATGTTAGTATAATATAATACATTGTAAGATATCGTTATTGGTGCTAGGTGTACTCTAATCCGATTTAAGCAAAGGTAGCAAAACCACAATATGAATAAATATCACGTTCTGCACAGTGAGTACTTTTGCTTTCCACACTTTAAGTAAGTTTGATGCTTTTGTACTTTAACGAAAGTAGGTTTTGAATGAATGATTTTTGTTTGTGGTGGAGTATTTTGACAGTGTGGTATTAGCACTTTTGCTTAAGTAAGGGATATGAATACTTCTTCCACCAGTTTGAGTCCAAAAAAGTAAAACATAAATAAAAACACAATGAGTCAAGCTCAGAATTCAGATTCATTCATTCATCTTCTGCTGGGCCAATCCCAGCTGCATTGGGCGAGAGGCGGGGTACACCCTGGACAGGACGCCAGTCTATCACAGGGCCGACACATAGAGACTGACAACCATTCACACTCTCACTCACACCTACGGACAATTTAGAGTCACCAATTAAATCTGAGCTGCATGTTTTTGGTCTGTGGGAGGAAGCCGGAGTACCCGGAGAGAACCCACACACACACGGGGAGAACATGCAGACTCCACACAGGGGATCGAACCAACAACCCTCTTGCTGTGAGGCAAGAGTGCTAACCACTACACCACCGTGTGTCCGAATTCAGATAATGAATAATAAATGATCAAAAAATTTAACAAATTGTCTGTACAGTTTTCAATCTAATATATCCCCGAAAGCCACATGGTGGAGTAGTGGTTAGCACTCTTGCCCCACAGCAAGAGGGTTGTTGTCGATCCCCGCCTGCAGCTCTTCTGTGTGGAGTTTGCATGTTCTCCCTGTGTGTGCGTGGGTTCCGGCTTCCTCCCACAGACCAAAAACATGCAGCTTAGGTTTAATTGGTGACTCTAAATTGCCCGTAGGTGAGCGTGTGAATGGTTGTCTGTCTATATGTGTCAGCCCTGTGACAGACTGGCGTCCTGTCCAGGGTGTACCCCGCCTCTCGCCCAATGCAGCTGGGATCGGCTCCAGCCCCCCGTGAACCAGAGTAACCCGGATAAGCGGTTACAGAAGATGAATGAATGAATCTGCCCCAAAAGATGAGCAAATGATCATATCCTTTTTTATTTAGGTTTTAGAAATGTCCGACCTTCTTTGGAATCAGGATTGTTGTACAGAGTTCCTCATATAGCCGTTGCTATTGACAACTATCACAATAGCTCTGAAATCAATGTGGTGGAGGAAAAAGTAGATGTAGAAAGGAGTTTAAAATAAATAACCACAAGCACCTCCTAATAGTACCTTATATTATGGTATCATATTGTAGAGTAAACATTTAAATGTCTCCCAGTCAGTGTCACATGCTCCTATTTGTGTGGTGGGTATTTGTGTGCAGAGACTCATGGTGACGACAGCCGCTCTGTCCAGCAGAGGGCAGCATCACCTCAGGCTGTGTGCTTCACTGTCCCCTGAGGAGGCATCAGTGTTCATACATTCTACTCACTAGATGAGCTCGTTTGTTTTGTTTTGTTTCCAATAAAGCTTTATCTGTGCTTTGTTGCCGTTCCACAGGCAGGTGGAAGCCTCCCTCCATGAAATAACCCTCAATTGCTTTCTCAAATAATTCTCAAGCTCATTTTTTGCACACAGAGTTGCAGATAGATATCATCATGGGTCCCTCTGGTGGCTCACTTGCTTATTGCTCTGAGCTGAAACAATTAGATTTCACTCTGCTAGTAACTATCCGAAACACACTAATGAAGACAGACTATGACTTGCATTAGTTAATGGCTGTATACAAAATTAAGCACAACCCGAAATAAACCAATTATAATAAGAGAATATGCTAATTTGTGAGAATGATGATGATCATAATGATGATGATGATGTCTCATATTAGCTGCCTAACTCTGGATGCATGACTTCTTCTTTCAGACTCACTATATCAGCAGAATGCCCCATGCAGCTGGAGGATTTCCCAATGGATGCCCATGCTTGTCCCCTTAAATTTGGAAGCTGTGAGTAAACACGCATTTAAGCAAATGCACACAGTGAGTAACTGCATTAAATAATGCAGGGAAAGGTTCAGTGTAAATGTTTAATGTCCGCAACCTAGACACACTAATAGTGTTACCAAACCTTTCTTTAAATGCACAAGGCCATGGGTGAGAGAAGTGGCATGGACTGTGGTTTGGACATGGCACCAGTGTCTTTCTCCATGCAGGGGACATATGGATGGATGTACCGGGGTGTGTTTGACAGCCTGTGTCCTGCAGGTGCAAAGCTATTGTTGTTTGGGTGCAGGATATAGCCATGTAGACACTGACACACTGCTCCTGATTAAGCCATTAATCAACATGTCAGGGCTGCTCTCCTGAATCCTTCACCGCCTCAGCCACATTTAATGGAAAACATCTGACACACACAGAATGGAAACACACATACTCACACCAAACCTACATTTACCACCAAGGTAACCTTTAAAAAACCCACACCTTGCACATGCACACGCTAAACCACACTCGTGCCTTGTGTCTGGCCTTCCCCATGACTTCTAAGCTAGTTAGGTTGCATCACAGAGCTCCAGCTGTACAAAAATATCTGGGGATCTCCTGTCGTGTAAGCTTAAGATTAGCATTTGAGGTCTTCCCTGCCACTGACGTATGGAGGGTAATCTCAACACTCTCTGTGCTCAGAGGCAGAGCCGCAGTGTGCTGTGGCCTCTGTGTCATTAAGCCACTCCCACGCCCGTTTGGTCACCTCCATCCCCCGCTGGGAACGCGGTTGGGGATAATCAGAGCAACTGACCGAAACTACCTTGGCTTGTGTGCTTGATGGCAAGCTAGCTGATTTCCATTAACTTCTCAGTGAGGCCAGAAAGTCAAAACCTTCTTGAATTAATTATACGAGTTTTAAATACAGACTACTTTACCTGGTTTCCCTGTGTAATAGAGATCACAGGTAACGTTTTATATTCTACTATCTCATTTTATTTAGCCCTGCAAGGGCGACTGTATGCAGCCGCTCACCTCTCAGCTCAACACACACACACAATTAATGGGAGAGGAAATAAAAGACACAAAGTGCATTTCGTTCACCTCGATTTGATTGACTTTGATTTGATTTCCAAACCTTGATTCATGTAAAGTTGGGAAAGTGTATAAAACACTAGTAGCCGACTCAAGTCTTTTTTTTTGTGGATAGGTCAAACATCATGGATAGCAACATGCATGAACAGTGGTGTGCACAAGGGAGAGGGGGGGCGGGGGGGCAAAAACGCACCTAGAGTGCCTTCTTCAGTGGCGAAAACCTGCTTTTTTTCACCCCTGCCCTTCAAAATGTCTGTGCACGCCACTGTACATGAATACACATCTTTGGAATTTTTGGGTGAAATTTGCTTAAAACTCATGCAACAGACTACAAGCTTTCAGAACTAGCTTATATATAAAAGGGGAACACCTCGTAATTTCAGATTGCTAATGTTATGACATTGCAGAGGACAGTTAAATCAATACATGTGAATATGAGCTGCACTCTCACTCAACAGTCTGGAGCTGCTTCACAGACACTGAATAGGAGACAAATCAGCTTTATTTGATTTAAGTGTTGTCTGTTCTGAAACAGAAAATGCACCCAAATACTCAGAACAGTCCCCTGGGTGCTCTCAGTGTCACTGATCACATCCTTTTTAAATCAATGGAGCAGTTTCAGACTTTATGTTTGATAACATTAAATATAAGACTCTAATTAGATTCACTCTAGTTTTCAGATTTGTGATGGAATTGTTCATGTTTATTAATATTATAATATATACTGTTTTGACCATGGGAATAACATGTATGAATATTGAAAATTGGCATAGTTTCCCTTTAATTTAAAATAGAAAAATCCCAAAATTTCTAGAAACCACTCAAATATTTAAGCGTACAAAATAACTGTCTGACTAACTGTGTCTTTTGCAGTTGACACACTCATGTGTTTTTTAGTGTATACATTGTTTATTTATAGAGGTGTTTATTTTATGTGTGTTTTATTTTTATCTGAAGAGCTGCTAAGCTGTGCAAGCTTATTATCTGTTACAACTGAGGTCGCCAAGTGAAATGTCCTTTATTCAACAAAACATAAAGGATACTAACCTAAGAATATGAAATATTTATGCTAACCTTAAAATGATTTTACGGCTGTAAGAATACAGCCCATGTGAGGTTATAAGCTGTAAAAGTTACCGTGGTGCAGTATATCCTGTTTTCTCCGCCTCCATTAACCCTAGCTAATCCTTTGACCTAATGGACAGCACTCACCCGTGAGCTCAAGGCTTTCAAAGCTACAGAAGACCTGTCCTTCGGCGTTAATCACCTCTCATGTACTGAACACTGCTGTCAGTCTCATCCTCTGCCTCATGTTCCTCTTAGTGACTGTACATTTGTACAGTTGTCAATTTAAGAAGTGTATAATGGATAGAAAGTGCTTGAATGATAAAAAAAAAAAAAAAAAAAACACTGAAATATAAAGAAGTACAGGTCAAATTTGCTACTAGCTAGCCAAAGCAGGCGGCCATACTGGATAAGAAAGGAATTTAGAACTTTCAGTGTGTTTTCAGTTCATGACAATTGAAACTGTAACTACAGCATGAATAATATATTGTGCCATCAATTTTATTGGTCAATATTGGCCTATCAAAGAAATATTTGTATTGGTGTTTATTTGTATTTTGGAACACAACACAGCAAACTTAACAAACTTCTCAGCCCCCTACTCCTAATCATTATAACATCAATAGGAGTGAAGCAGTAATGGTTCATGTATATATACTAAAGTCTTATATCGGCCACATAATCAATATAAGATTTCTTTTATTCCCTAATATCAGTTCCAGCATTAGACCCAAAAATCCAGTAAAGGTAATTGTAACATTGGTTGGAATAAAAGACACACTAAGGATTTGGCTGTTAAACTGTGGCTGTTATCTTTCTATCTAGCTATGTATCCATCCATCCATCCATCCATCCATCTATCCAATGACTTTTCTACACCCTCTTGTCCAAATATGGTCCATATTCTGGCTTTAAAAAAAACTCAATGGCACCAAATCAAGATAGCAACAGCCAAAATTTTAAACGAGAGGCTTCACATAAAATCCCACAGACCACTGCGTGATGTCACAGTCATACAGTCTGCAGTGTGAAGTTAGCCACATGCTACTGTAGCTAGGTCTGACATGTGTGGTCGTGCACTTGTTTTATTCAAGATGACTTACTTACTGTTACTATACTTAACATTATATCTTGTTTTCGTAACCAAAGTGTGAGACTAAGAAGTTGCAGTTTTATGTTTGATAATCATTGACCCATTCTCCAAGAGTGGTATCAATCTTCTCACCTTGATTTTGGCAATGAAAAAATAAATAAATATAAAGGCATAAAATGGCTGAATGTTCCATTAAACCCAATGACAATACAGCTAAAAAAGAGAAGAAAGTAAGCAGCCCACAGTTGGAGGGACAAAAAGGAGTTGTTTGGTGAAGTTGGTAAATTATGTCTAACTAAATATGTTATCTCTTTTCTCATACAAATCCATTGACAGGATTTATTATTATTCAGGTCATATCATAGTGAAATAATAGTTTACACCTCACAAATCAGGGGCAGCCTACCTCCTGCACCTGTAAATGACCTGAAATACAAATAGAAAGCAAAAGAAGACAGATAATTGTCTCGTTTTTCCGACAGTCTGTTGACCCAATAAGTCTAATGGCTTGTTTCTTCTTTTAGACCATATCCTGGTGCTTATTAGAATGTGTCCAATGCCTAAAGTATGCAGATAAACCAATGTTTGTGAGGGCATTTCTGTTAGCCCATATGTGTCCTTGGAGAGAAAACACGGGCAGGAAAGTAAGACATATATCATCATTTCCAAAGACAGCTGTAACTATTCACTGAGAGGTGTGGAATAGCCTGTGGGGTGATGGAGGAAATTACAAAAGGGTGCAGAGCAGGAGAAAGATTTGAAATAAGGCAGAGACCTGGGAAAAAATGTCCACATTCACTTTGGCTTGTAAACCAATCTGTACCGAGTTTCACAAAACCAAATCACACATTCTGACCCATGTACTTTTATTTTCCTCTGAACAAACAAACTCAATGTATTCTGTGCTATAGCTGTAGATGCTATTGCTGTATTGACTTTACTACTCTATTTTACTTATGTGATGACTGATATCTTCACAGTTTGGATTAAGTGTACATTGAATTTGTCTTCAGGATGAAAAGATCACTATGGGCTTTCTGTCTTCAACATCTTCAAATAAAGGTCACATATTATGGCAGACTGATTGTATTACAATAACTGTAACCAGAGCTGGTAAAGAACACAGTGGCAAGAAACAGATACATTGATTAAATATGATATTTTGCGTATATCCGAAACAAATTCATATCTGCTGTGTTTGGAGATAATTCCAGACACATATGGGTCTATAAGTATTAGAAAAAGATGATGATATTGAACTATACTACTATGTTGAAGATGTCTCTTAGTTGTTTATGAAAACTCCAACAATAGATGCTAAACTCTTTTAAGGATTTGTAAAATAAGAGAATGTGTATAAAATAAGATGTTTTCACACCTCTGTAACTACAGTCCCTCATCTTTTGCCTGTCCAGAGTGCAGCATATAAACAGGGCTGTCTGACAGCAAGGGTTGAAAACATTTCAAAAATAGTGTTTTACTATTCTTAGATGGCTAATATACGGCTGTAAATATCAAATTTCTGTGTGATTGTCCTGCCTGCTTCTGCAGACTGCGGGCATTACACTGACTCTAAAAAGCTACCTCATCATCCCCACTTCCACAATCCAAACTAATGTACCATATCAGTTTGAATTCAGTTCAAATTACTTTTGAAATATTTCATTCCTTACTTTTGAAACAATACATGTTCCTTTTATTTATCCCATACTATATTCTGTATGTAACAAAAAACACACAGACAAAACTACCAGGACTGTTCAAATGTTGAAGAAAATGTTCAAAAAGGATTTCTCTCATTCTTTGAATATTACTGTAATTACCCTCAGAAAAGCTCCTTTTAGTGCCTGTGTCTTTAAAGCCCCCTCCTGAAAAAGCCCAGTCTGCTCCGATGGTTAGTATGTCTGGGTCTCCTGGCACTCCTGGCATTTCTGCACCATCCTGGCAGCCGGGGAATGACTGTAACAGCACTACATATACATATATAGTTTACTTGTGACTTCACAGTCTTCATGATATCCAGATGACACCGTCTCTGAACATTTATCTGTGAATTCACAGTATTTATATGGCACCTAGACTTGCTTTAATATCAGTTAAAGACGTGAAAAAATTACTTTTTTTCCTAATAGTTAATGGTATATTTTTTTGCCATACTTGGCTCATATAATGTGACGTAATGGGTGCTTCTAAAAAAAAATAATGAAATTGAACTGCTCACGTAACGCAGTTCTACAAAGACTCATTTGAGACAATGCAGAGTGTCTTTGAGACGATAATCCACAGACTGGTTGACTGGGGTCAATCTAAATTGCTGTCTTCTAACACCACAGTTGCTGGATTAATGCAATTCTGTTAGATTGGACGCTGCACTGCAGTACGATTGAAACACACACACACAGATTTAGTGCATCTACAGTATGTGTGCTACAGTATGAGCGAGTTTCTGCATATTGCAGGTTTTCATGATGAACTTGTGCATGAATGGCAGAATCTGTGTTTTTAAAATCAGCATATCAAAAAAGAAAACAGAATGTATCAGCTGCACTTCACACACAACAGTAAACTTGCTACTCACATCAAAAGCTAAAAGCTCAAACCTGTGAGCAAACCTCAAATCTTTCAGGCCATCTCTCAAGCTGTGCCAACACTCACACTTCACATCATAACATTAGCAACATCTGCTTTTTGTGACACGCTCAAATCACTGATTACATCAGACCCAAACAACAGCTCTTCACTGTGACACCACGGTAATCTCTGTGTAATGAAGCAAAGTGGGTGGGAGGTCAAGTGTTGTATCACAGCCACGCCACATCTCTTAGCTATTTACATCTTAGAAACAGAGAAACACTAACATGTTTAAAGTGACTGAAGTCTCTGAATAAATACTGCTGCAAGAGGTCTGTAGGTCACGTCCTGTTGTCAACAATCCTGTTAAAAGACCATCAATGAGTTTATCCTAATATCAAGTAATGAAAAACTAAATCATGATTATTTATTTTCAGAAGAGATACTTTTTACATATACTTCCTTTTAAAGAAATTTTTTAAAATACCTTTAAGATTCATTGTATCTGATAAAACAGCTTTGATTGTTAAAAAGTTCGGACGTTGTCTTTGACTTAAGCGTGATCATTTGCTGATCCGTTTTGTGACAGATTCACGTGAAAACTACATAAAGGCAATATATTTCATATTTAAAACTGATGAACTATTATATATTTATATTCTCATTCTGAATGTGATGCCTGCAGCATGTTCGGACAACGTTTTGAAAATGAAATTCTTTCACAGCTTCAGGTTCTCCTCAGTCCAGAGTCTCTGTTTCACTATGTCACACATTTTCCATGCAAGCTTTCCCTTTGAAGCCAGGCGGTCGGAACATGTGCAGAATGTGCCTTGGTTTTGTCTTTCTGAAATAAGCAGGGACGTCCCTGGAAAAGACGTTTTCTGCCTAACTTGCATTTGCAGATGCAGCGACATACTGTGTTAGTGTGTAAGTCTTCCTGAGTTCATGCAGTTATGCCCTTTACACAGTCATGTTGGCTTTTAGTTCAGTGCTGGCTTTCAGCCTTGCCCCTGACATGCAGAGATTTCTCTGGATCTTTTTATAATGTAATGGATTGTAGATAGTGAAATCCCTTAATTCCTTGTAATTGTGCATTGAGAAACTTTTTATTCACTGTTGGATGATTATAAGTGGTGAACATAACCTCTTTCTTGCTTATGAACAATCTTTCATACCCAATCATGATACTGTCACCTGTTATCAGTGAACCTGTTTATCTGTAGAACATTCGGTGTTTTTAAGGCGACAGAACGTTTCCAGTCTGTTGTTGCCTCTGTCCAAACTTTTCTTCAAATGTGTTGCTGGCATCAAATTCAGAATTTACAAAGTGGGAAAGTTAAAACATTAAATGTATTGTACATTTTCAATTGAATACAGAAGTCCAAAAAGAATGAGCAAATGATCACGTATTGTTTTATTTAATTTTTACACCATGTCCCATCTTCTTTTAAACTGAAGTTGTTATATTAAGAACAATATAATAACTGCGTAATATCGTATACTTTGATACTTTGAAGCTGCAATATTTTCTAAGACTGTAACTAACTAACGAACATCGTGAGTTGGATTACGGTGACATATTACTATATTGTGATGATCACTATAAATTTACTTTATTTAGAAACTACATGTTTGCTCTATGTATCAGCTCTGTGTGGCTACTGAGCATGCTCAGGGAT
>CAFUXE010000691.1:285555-303024 GCA_903364295.1 Serranus cabrilla
AAAAGAAAAGAAAGAAAAGAAAAGAAAAAAAAGTGTAGTTTAGTGTGTTTAGTACAATCAAAAAACTGTACACGTACAAGACATTTTTACGTGACCAAAACTTTACATTTCAATTTTGTTACAAGGGCACTTAAATACAGATACAAACTCTGCCACACTTTATCCGCTTATATGCCAATTAGCAGAATCTGGCAGCAATAACAGAGCTCTTGCATCACTTTACAACCTTAAAATGTATATGTGGCAACTAACAACAGCTCCAAAGAGGCCACATCACCTGTGTGAGAGCTGTAGGTACATCACCACACAAATTAATTAATCAACAAAAAATATAAAAGTACTAAAACAGCCTTGAACTTTGGCTGTCATCATCTTGTTTTTTGAAGCCTGAAGTGACCATTTAGGGTGAGAGGGTGGAGCTGTGGAGCATCGAGCTAAATCTGAACTTTAATCATAAGGTAGCCTCACTGTACAGCATACCCTGCTTTATCCTCAATTCTTCTCTAAATGGGACCTTAATTTAACAAATGAAGCAGACTTGAAATTGATTCAGTCTGTAAATGCATTTTAAAATGTTTACTGAGGTAATAAATCAAGTTAGCAGTATGGTCATTTTCTCATAGACTTCCATATGATTGGACTTTTTTATAACCAGTGGAGTAGCCCCCTGCTGGCCATTTGAAAGAATGTAGGTTAAAGACACTCCTGCATTGGTTTCATTTTTCAGACCCACTGGTGCAGATGTGTTTACTTAAGACCGGTATAAAGTATTGCCTTGTATGCTAGTAATATTGTCCCAAAGTATTCCAGTCCAATCCAATGACAAAGGCATACCTTTTCTTTTTTTGGCACACATTTTAAATAAGTATGCACGTAAGTATGTATAACTATTTTTATGCTGGTCCTACAGTCCTACAGGAAAGTACAAAGTAGTCCCTAAGAAAGTGGAGTGACGCAGACTTAACCCATAGAGCAGTTTTTTTTTTTTATGAATTAGTGGCTTTCAGCGGGTGCATAGAGTGTGCGCACCTGCGCGAGACAAGCAGTGTCCGCAATCTGCAAGCCTACAAGTGAGAAGCTGCTCCTCCGCGAGGGAAGGATTTTAAAACGCCTCATTTGAACAATGAGTGAAATGTGTGTTGGATTACAAACTATGAGGAGCTTTTCCCTCGCTTTATCCTCTGAGCAGCTGTGACCACCGTGTCCAGACACCGACACGCGCCGTCCTCTCTGACACATCTCTACTTGTTGTCCTCCTGAAAGAGAAACATGTCCTCCAAATTACTAGCTTATGTCTCACTTGTGTCTGTCCTTCATACCTGGTAAGTGACGTGTTTTTGGTTCAAATGCTAGAAAAGACGTGTGTTGTGTTCGGGGATGTTGGATAAAATCATGTTTGTGTCCTACAGAAAACTTTATGCTTAAGTTTATCAGAAGGACTCTAAATGACATTTTGTTAGCATGCAGAGTGTACACTACGCCTGTTTTCAACCACCTTCCTCCACTTTACCTCTACAGCTGTCTAACTATCGAGTATGAGGAAGACTATGAGGATGTCACTGTGAACCAAATGCTGGCTCCTAAATCACAGGAAACCGACGCCACGGAAATACTCAACAATTTACTCAAAGAATATGACAAGAAACTGCGACCGGATATCGGAGGTAACTGACTCTTGTTTTAGCCACTGTCACAGATTGTAAATGCATCATGTTTAATTGGTCAAATAGCGCCTGTAGTGAACACAACTAATCACACACATCAGTCTCACCTGTGTAAACCAGCCAGTTCAGACACTATCTAATTAAAAACTGGTCTAACACTTTGCACATATGCCATAACTGCATATATGCATAAATGCATATATCACAGGACATGTATTATCTTTGCAAAATCATGCAATGTAAGCAACCTTAATGCATAAAGATGTCTTACAGCAGCATAAGGGACTGCAACTATGGTTATAATACTGTACAAGGTCAGGCATCACTGTTGTTTATAATTACTCCATCCATTTTGCATGTGAGGTTTTAAGGTGACATCATTGTGATTTTTGTAATGTGGTGTTGACATGCTGTAACACACTGACAGCATCTGCTTCAAGTAAAGGCATCTATAACATGCCATTATCCGAGATGCATATTTGGGCTGAACAGTTAATCAAAATGTTATCAAAATCATAGTACGGACTCCAGCAATATTGAAATCACAAAGGTGCAATATTTGGTAAAGGCAATAATATAATTCTGAAAGAAGTATTGTGATACTGCAGATATGTCCTCGGTTAAAAATCTTATTCTACAGGCTAAAGAAAAGATTCTTTGTTTAGAACAGATCCTTATAGAAACTCACACCAAGGCTATGTTGATGTCTTTCAATGAAAATGGGAGTAATGATACAAAAATGATTGTTCCCTTCAATATCACAAATCATGTCCAATGCATTGTGAGACAAAATGATTACAATAAGATATTTTTTCAAATCGTCAAGCCATAATGCAGATGTCATTGGACTCAGTTTCAGTAGTCAAAATCAGTGGTTTTTCTTAATGACAAGTATATGTTTTATCTTCATAATTTTGCATTTTAATGCAAGAATATCATCTTGTGTTTATAAGTTTTACTCATTTTAAAGGGGACATAATATGTTCAGTTTTAGGTTCCTTCTTGTATCTTGTGTTTCTGTTTGAACATGTTTACATGCTTTAATGTTCAAGTAACACATTTTTTTTTCTCATACTGTCTCTCTGAATATACCCGTATTCATCCTCTGTCTGAAACACCCAGTTTTTGTGCCTGTGTCTTTAAGACCCCTTCCTGAAAAGTCCAGTCTGCTCTGATTGGTCAGTGTTTTCGATCTTTCTGCTCCCTTGGTGCTGTTGCGTCAGCATCGCAGCTGGGGAATGACTTTAACAGCCCTATCGTGATATTTTTTTTACCCATACATAGGATAGTTGTGACATCGGAACCTCACAGTAGTCCTGGTGGCTCGTTTGAGGGCAGAGTAACTTAATACAGGCTGTATTTATTTCTCGGTGGCATGCCTTTTGATACTTTCACAGTATTTACCCAGACCTGCCGTAGAATAAAAAGAACAATGGCATTTTCACTTTTTACAATAGGTTTGTTAAAGGAACAGAGATCATGGATCATCAGTTTATCAAGCTGGCTGATATTATACTTTAAATAAGAGTCTATTTCCTTCTGGAATATAGTAATACAAAGCTACTGCAAAGTAAGTTATGTTGTCAGAATCTCCACATCACATTATCATCTTCATACTTGTGTCTAGTGTTATATTGGCTTATCCTGTAAACATAATTAGTATTCAACCGTTCATCCAATTTAAGGGTCAAGGGACCTACATCATTGACCCACATATGTTAAGTTGACGCAATTACATACAAACAAAAATAAAGGTAAAAAAATGTGGGTAGTGAGGATTGCAAAACATGTTTTAAAGAATACTTAGAATATGACTTGCTGGGCTGTTTGTCTCATAAGGAAGATTTTTATCTTTGGTTGTTTGTTTCAAGCTTGGAGAAAATCACCCAGTTTTTCAGCCGTTTGTTACTTACTGACCTACAGCAAAAAAAGGTCAAGATGTAACTCATTTGCATATCCTCATGAATATAAATTACATTTAGAGGTTGAAACTTTGAGTGCAGGAGAGAGAGATGAGGAGTTTTGTAATTCACAGACTCTTCACATAGAGAATGAGAGGATCTGTTGTTGTTTGTTGGTCATGTAGAGGCAGTATTTTTCACACTCAGCTCCTCTAACCAGGCTCTGCTTCTGATTAGCTTTGGTTTGGTCTGAATTAGGAATTAGTAAAATGGTCATATCCTGCCATATGTTTTCTGAGTAGAGATGGGCTTCACACATGTAGCTATTTATGTGAGGTAGTAGTTAAAAAAGAACCTGCCAATGTTCTTTTCCAACTGCTGAAATGACACACCACAGTTGCCACAGCTCAGACTGGAGCTGGAGGTAACATTTTTCTTACCGGCACTTCTCAGCTACCTGTCATTTTGGATCCTTGAAGAAAAGAATTCAGATATGGTTCACCTTCAATTTGTGACCATAATTCTTCTTTGCTGATACAGTTTGTTTTCTTGGAATGTGTTGTCGTGATTTTCACCGTGTTTTATCACCAGTAGCCTACTCGAAAACTTCCCTTTCATCTAAATGTGACTGGGGCTGGCACTCTCTGATACTCTGCTCTGTTACAGTTAGTTAGTAGTGACTTGATTAAAACATAGAAATAGAATGAGAGTAGAATAGACATTCCCGAACATGTGGTGTTCAGAGAGGCAGCCATTTTTATTCGTAGCATTAGACAGCCGTCCGTAGCCAGCTAGCTTGCTGATTCCAACATGCTTTCATGCCAAACTGGTTACAGAAAATGACTCCAACAGCAGGCTGGAAGAGAGCAGTGGGCAGGTCCAGAGAAACAGAGACTAGCTAAACTAGTGGCTTTTACGTCCCCATTGACGTTTTTTTGTCACCATATGAATGATGGCCTTGAAACAGTTCAATGTCTGTTCTACTCACTTTGTATTTCTATGACTCTGTTAGCATAAAGGTATTTTAATAAAGGTAATTGAGAGTCCCTCTGCAAAAAAATGGCCTGAAAACCCGTAGGCTATGCAAAGCTAAGCTAATCATCTATCATCTAACTTTTGGCAGGAAACAACAAGTAAACAACTGATATATAAATGAAATATTTAACAACAAAGAATGGAAATAGATTAGTTAAAACTCCCCAATTAGGTTAAAAATGCCTAAACAAGCTACAAAGAAAGTATTTACATTGAAATTGTGCAAAAATTCCAGAAATATCCGAGCTAAACTTCCCTTAGAAGTGTTGTGACTCTTTGCAGCCCTCGTCTTAACAGTTTTCACATCTGTATTACTTGACTCTCAGAGCAGTTGTTGCACATGCACTCTGCCTGTAACTATGGATACCAAGCCAGATAAGCGCTGTTGTTTTGGCCTCCCAGAGTGGGGACAGAAAAGAACAAATATAACTGGTCCTCAGGATGTCACTGAGGAGCCGGTGCCCTCACACATTGAGTAGTGGAAAAGACCTTTTGTTGCTGTCTTGAGAGATTTGATCCCTCTCTCACATCCTAAGTGCCACTTTCTCTCTGTCAGTTTGTCCATGTGTCACTTTGACTCCAATAAATAACCCTAACCTCTCACTCTCCTCTCTTATCAAACACATATGGGGGGCTTGTTTTTTCACTCACCCTGTGGTCACTTTCTGATGCTTTTATTTATCTCACTCAATGCTCTAAGCCCCTCTGTCTCCCATAGCACATACACATACGTCAGTGTAATCAGTTAACGATTTTCCAGCAACATCAAGTGACATATGGACAGTGTAACGCCCAAGTGTTTATTCTGATAAATCCAATGGCAGCCTCCTCCATGGTAAAAAGAAAAGTGAGGGAACTTTTAGGCCTCTGTGACCTGAAAAACACATATGACAGAGCTGTTTTCGAGTCAAATGATGCTCAGTTGCACATTTACCTTTGAATAAACCATTCAAGTCATGCAGCTTTGCTCGTTCATGCTATGGAGTTAGACATGTGTATGCCATAAAGAATTAGTAGGTGCAATACTGTATAAAAGAAGTGGAGATAGCTACCATCATGTCATCAGTGCGCTAGTAAGGTGCTGTGATTCATGTTAGCTGTGATAGTCACTGGGATTCCAATTTTGGCGAGTGAAAAACAAGAAATGTTTTAGGCGATCAAAATGTTACAAGTAACTTAAATAAACTGGACTGAACTCACTGGGAGCCATTCACTAAAGCATACTTTACTTGTGTCTATGGGCATCTAAATGGGACCATAACTGACAAAAAAATCATGCTGTATTGAAGAAGACTTGAAACTAACGATTTAGACCATGAACTTATTAGATAAATAACCTGAGATAATAAGTGCATGAGAAGTCAGGTCATTTTCTCATAGACTTATAAACAATCTGACTTATATTTTCTACGGATGGTGTCGCCCTCTACTGGCCATTAGAAAGAATGC
The DNA here is from genome assembly GCA_903364295.1 of Serranus cabrilla. Taxonomy (NCBI): domain Eukaryota; kingdom Metazoa; phylum Chordata; class Actinopteri; order Perciformes; family Serranidae; genus Serranus; species Serranus cabrilla. Next base: position 291,605 of record CAFUXE010000691.1, read on the forward strand.
AGGTTTAAGGCACCTCCACATTGGCTTCACTTTTTCAGGCCTGGAAGCTCTGTCCACTTCTTTTATCCAGTCTATGGTGCAGCATTCAGGGACAGAGGACAGAAGTGAATACTAATACTGACCAAGCTGCCCGACAAGAAGAGAATAATTTATTAGAGAGAATAAATTCTTTGTAATTCCTGCAAAACTTTGTTGTTTGCCCAAGCCTTTAATCTTTGTGAGAACAATGTAACAGTATGTTATAGTCAGCAGTTATAAAATATTTTCACTTTAAATCTGGAAGAACCCATGGTTTTGGCGACATGGGTGAGAGAAACAAGCTGACACATTATCACCCATAAGGCAAGAGTTTGAGTTGTGGACCTAATGTGTGCTGTGTTTGGTCTTTACCACACCGTCAGGAAAAAAATATCTAACTCTTTAGCATTCAGTTGGTTGCAATCTGCAACCTCACAGCTAGAACTCCAACACACTGGTCCTTCAAGTTTTCCAGCCAGAAGAAGCAGCGGATAACATTTTGTATCCACAAAAGTATGGAAAAGCCAGGCACCTGTGTACTGTATAATGAATTATTTTTAGATTTGAGCTCAGTGTTGGAAGATTTCAATCATAGAAACGGCATAATATTCTTATAGTTGCTTATAGTTATAGTTGTCTCAGAAATAGCTTTGTTCAGTCCATATTATAAGAAGTGAGGAATGTTAGGGAGTACAACAGTGAAATGCATGAATAGAGAAGGAATTTCACATTTTATGGATGTTGTGCATGCTACATGTTTCATCTGTCAACCACTGGATGTAGCAGCTAAGTGTCTGAGTAATAAACACAGTGACCTTTTCACAAAGCTACTTTAGGGACTTCCAGATCCTCCCTTTTTCCTCTCACACACACATGCATACACACACACTCCCCCACAGTATTTGACTATTCTATTGTGTATCACAGATCTGTATTCCTCCCTGGTAGCCCAGCCTGAAAAAGTTAGCTTGTATGGATAATTTCAAAGAAGCAATGATAAATAGGATGTTGGCAATTAGCCTTTTTTCTCCTTTTTAATTCCCCTGTCCACAAACCACAGATAAGTAAATTATAAAGTCATTTGTTGTGATGCTGGCCCTCTGATGGCAGATGGTGCGCTAAAGTCATTTGACCTTGTCCTCCTGAGCATTAATGAATGTGACTTTTTAAAATTTGTGACGGCTCATCGTTAAACAACACAGGGCATTTCCCTCACAGGGCATGAATATAAATTGATATTTGTGCTGGTGACGTTTAGAGACAGCCCACACGAATATGTGAGAAGTGTCTCAGTTGTGTCATGTCTGCCTGTAGAGGCATTTAAGGAGAGGAAGGCTAAGAAGTGTGACTTTCAGTTGGACCTCTGAGTGTCATACATCGAAGTGAGACTACGTTGAATGCTTTAAATATTAGCTAGAAGTAGGAAATCTTTATATTATGATACAGCTTTTGGTGGGGCTAAAATCAGTCGTTGTATCCTGCATTGTTTACTGGAAATCTCTCGTACATAGGTTTGCAACTTACAACCCGCACAGGAACGATAAAAGTAACTGTATAAAAAGTAAATTACAGAATTTAAATATATTGAATGAATCATTCTAAAAAATGCAAACCCTTGAAGTTATCCAAAACTATTTCATGAAAATCTCAAAGGTATACCATGCAGGGATTGTCTCTTACTGTGTGTAAACACATTATTAAGACTTGGCCCGTCCTCCAGGGCTCAACAAAAAGTAAATGCAAACCCCAGGTTTCCTCTTTAATTATGTTTTTTTGCGGCCCTTTCTTTGCTTTTTTTTTATAGCTTTGTGCCCAAAGGCTGATGCCCAGAAATGTCCCAAACACAGTCAAATGAAATGAAAAGAGAAAGTAAAGTCAGAGGGCAGGGTCTCTGCAAAGTGTAGCTTTAAGGATCAGATCTTTTAACATTTAGCGTCAGTTCCGTGAGTACTTGAGTAGCTCTGATGGACTTTATAATTAACAGCTGTTTTTTTCCTCTCTATTGTACATAATGTCGAGACACATGCAGTTAAAAGCTGACATCACCAGTGATATAATAGGCTTTCAAAGCCAAAAAAGGGAAAAATAAATGCGTTGTTTCAGATGCCACCTTTCACACAGAAGAATGACTAATTCTTTTGACCAGCACCTAGTTACTAAGTTGGTTCTAAAAGATGCTGTCAGGATCTGTCAGTCTCAGCCCAGCAGACGACAGTGATTGATTGATGTGGATTACACATTGTCCTTTTACGTCACTGTAATTAATCAGAGCTGTGTGTCCTGGTGTTGGGGGAAAAACAGAAACCTTCTGAGGTTTGTCATTCACAATCAAATGAGGCGTGTGAGCGCCGAGGAATAATTCATTCTTTATCAGCGCATTTTAAAGCACCATGGGTGCTTAATGGTTAAAGGAAACCTTACCCCTAAAATGACCATTTGTTTATAAATTACTCACCATGTGTTATCTTCAATTCCTGAAGAAAACATTGTATTCTTGCATGCTTTCACAGTTAACGGAGAATCCAAAATTGGCAGAAAATCCTTAAAGAATTAAAGTAAATTGAGGCTAGGTTTCACACCACAAAACTAAAGTGAAACATCTATTTCAAGCTCTCACACAACTCGTGTACTAAAGGAATTTGATGGGACATTTAGTCATGGGCCAAGAGAAAAAATCGTTTTTGACAAAATAATCTTGACTGAAGGACGTTGTTAGCCTTATAGGACTTTGACAATACCAATCATTTGTCACAAAAACAGCCGAGTCACAATATTCCTTGTGCTTTGCCCCCCAGAAAATTCTCCTCTGCTGTGTTTGTGAAAGAAATGGACCTGGTGGGGGATACAGATGTAAAGTGCTAAATACACTAAGGTCTGAATATCAGGTCCAGCTCCCAGATTTATCTCCACAGTGTTGGCTGCAGCCACAGCGCAGTACATTCATTGCAAAGCCCTCCTTAAACTAGCATTTGGTGTCGAGCGACTTACAGGAGACAGATGATCGGCCGTGGTACACTTAGCCGGAGGGAGGTGATCTGTTCTGCTTTTTGAATATTTCAGAGCCCTTGGCATTTCCTCTAGTAATGAGCCTGGACAGTGAGAGAAGAAGTTGAAGTCCTTATGCCATAAGTCATTATGTTGCAGCTCAGGGAATATAGACGCCAAACAAGAGTAGGCTGCGACTTTCCCACATGTAGTTATGTCATCGGGAGTTCCTGCTAGCTTATGTGATTAATGAGAAAACAAAAATGTGCAGCAGTTACTCCAGAGATAGGGACAGAAAGAAACAAGTCTGAGAAGGTAGACAACTCTATTTTGTTTGTGAAGGTTATTCAATGGAAGTGAAGTAATACATGATATAATGATAACATTAGTTTGGAAGCTTATTTCTGTCAAAGAAAAGAAACACATGAAAAGTTATGCACCCTATTTTTGAGAAAAACATTTTACTTACTCATGTAATATTATCATTAACTAATTCAAAAGCATCATAAAGCTGAAATTAAGAGATAGTAGTATTTTGTTTTGTATTCTAAGCTTCTATGGCGGATTTCTGTCATGTTCAATAATGTCGTCAAAAACTGCAATTTGAGTAAAGTGGTTCTCTGGATTAAATGAATTGGTCTGTTCTTGTAAAATCAACTTCATTTTTTAATGAACAACATTAATAGACGGCTGTTGCTGAGTGTATCCCATAGATTTTTTCGTGGCAGCCTGCCACAAGATAAACATTGACTGTGTGCTGACCCGCTCAGCCCGTCCTCGCCCCGCTCTGGATCTGTCTTTGTCTTTGTCAGATCACAAATGAGACTCGACTTAGCTAGCTAGTGCTCCCAGCTCCAGAGACGCACCTATAGTCAGTGCCCGGGGGTCACATCGGGTGGCAGCGCTGAGTCTTACTGATTCAGTGGGTTGGGATCGGGCGGATATGTGTATTTCATGCCGCTATAACGTTATATGACGGTATTTGTATTTGTGTTCAATACGTAAGATATGAAAATATGATGCACCTATAGTGTTTCCCCCCATCTCTCTCTGCCGGGCGCTGACTGCCAGCTGATCATCTGTCTGCTTAGTGCCACATCAGCTCTCTCTTGCAGTCCATTATACTTGCAAAAATAAAATGACAAAAATCCACCAAAAAACAGCTTGGCCTGTGATGGCTTTATCATCAGGAAACCTAAAATACTCCCAAACAGGAACAGAGGCATTGTCCTTTCTTAATTTGTATGTATGTTGTGCAATAACAGTAATGGTAAATGTGTGGTACTGCCCAAGCCTAGTCAAAGCGGTTCAGGATCTGACCCCCAGCGTGCACATTTTTCTATGTCAGTGAAGTCTTTTTAGTCCCAAGTCTTGCTATTGTGTTATGATATAGTCATTTTTATAGTTAGGTTTTTTTTTTAGTTTTCAGTTTTAGTTCCAACTAATAAATCAAAGCAGAATGTTATTAATAACAAAACAGAAAAGTTATTGAATTTTGTTTTGTTGTTTTCCACACAAATGAATGCTGTTGTTTTATAAATCTATCTACAGTTTATTCATCAATATTGTGATGCTGATTTCAGCCAAGTTGCCCGGCACTATTCAGCATTCAAAAAGGAAAGTTAATCCTCTTTATTCCGGCACTGACCAGTCATCACTAATATGCAGCGCAGGAAACACCTATTCTCTGTACCTTTTTTTGTGATTGGTGATGAGGAATTATTGAAAATCAAAGATGGATTATCCTTCTGCCTGAGAAGCCATTCAGGACAGGATGTGGTGGGAAGATCCAAACCCACTCAGGATAACATGCAGGCTAACAGAGGTCAAACAAATTGATCAGTTTGATGACTCACATAAGTGGAAGTCTAATCAACTCATTAGATGTTCCAGTCCTTTGTAAACAGAGAGAGTTACCCTTGATAAGGACGGACACATTGAAACTGCATCTGCGACGTCTTGCAGAATTGTCAACAGTTATAAATGTTGAACAATGTCTGAATATCTTTATTATATTCTATGTCTGTTGTGGTCTATGCTTCAAACTCTTTGAAAAAGGAAAAAGGACTCTTCTAATTTTACATTAACATAGAAAGGGAAATATCAAGACAGTGGTCACATGTTGTTATTTGCCATCCATATTACTTTAAATATGTCAAAGTGAGAGACGAGGCTGCTGTTTGTCCCCGCTCTCCACTAGCAGTGAATATACATCCATTCATCAGACAGGGCCGGGCTGTAGTGCAAACTTGGAGACAGATTAGCTAATGTCTCCGCGGACCTGTTCATCATCCTCTTCCCACTCTAATGACAAATAAATCTCAGCAGAGGTTACAGCTTACCTCTCCTTCTCACTGGATGATTTTATTAATGTCTCCAAGTAGTCGTTCACCATTCCAGAGCAGATAATACCGTCCCCTGAGAAAGTTCATCTTCTGTTATTCTCTTGTCTTCCTGTTGTTATTTAAAACTGCCCATCTTCCGACAATATACTTTTATTGTATCGGTATCTGAGGAGACAGCATCCTGAACAGCTAATATATTTAGCAGGTGACCATTCCAAATGTTTCACTGATGGCTGCACTGATAAATAACCTGCACACAGCTAGTAATTAATTTTTAGCTCAAGTTACCTATTTTCCTATAGCTAATGAGACGTCCCCAGTTACTGAATAACCAGTCACGGCCTTACTGCTGCTAAGTGGCACTGTAGGAAGGTTCAGAATTACTGCCTGCAACACAATTACTGCAGCACGGCACAATAAAGGAAGTAATGGAATGCAGCTTCATTGCCAAAGGTGCACATTTACAAAGGGACATAATTAACAAGTGTACTACCTATTGTTTTTAGTCTTTTACCGCCCACACCTTTGGGTCTATTTTTGTTTCATTGCAAAGACTGACATAAGCAGTGCTACTATATGGGGCCTCCTTGACCATCAAATGCTACAGAGGCTGATTAAATAATATCAGTGGTAAGAAGCTTGTCAAAGAAATGCTGCTTGATGTCACATGGAGGTAGAAGGAAGCCGCTTTGTATCTAAATGCTGACAGTTTATTTGTTGGTTTAAGGGACAACTGTAACTAGTCGTTCCTATCAGCTCTAGCTAGCTTGATAATTAGCATGCATTCATGATGAGTTTGTTGATAATAAAATGTAAAAAAGTTTTTTTGGAAGGAAAGCCTGTTACTTCACTATATAAGCTCATACACACCACAACCAATTACTGCTAAGGTTATTTTTCATTTTGCTGTTTGAACAATAGATCGTTAGCACAATAAGTAGTTAGCAGTCATCACCAAAAGACTTAGTTATTATCTGATTAGAGCTTTGTTAAAATGCAGCAATCAATGGTGAATATCCTGCTGATTGTTTCTCTGAAGATGTGTTGTTGAGGTTGAGGACTCAGTTCCTGCTGGTCATATTTTTATAACTGAACAGCTGGACTTAGATGCCTGAATGAGCCATGATTTGAGAATGGGTTCATTAAAAAAGAGAGACAAGGTGAAGACCTTAAGAACAGAATCAATGCAATTGTAATCCATGCATGAAGATGAATCAATAACTTCCTGGTGTGCTCCACATTCTTACTTTTCCTGCTGAATACAATTACGAATGCAAATAAGTTCCACTTGAGCTTAATTAATAGGAAACGTATGTAATGCTGGAGTTCATCTTTATATATTGAAACACGTACTGTACCATAGATCATATTTGATTCGTATTATATTCAGTGTTTCCCATTAAATACGTAGCGGTCCGCCACAGTTTAACTTGTCCTGCCATAGTTTAAATTGCTGCACATTTCAAGCTACTGAAAGTATTCAAACAGTTCATGATATAAAGTCATTTTGCATTGCGTTGGTGTTGCCTCCACAGAGTGTTTGTTCCCCTGTCAGTCAGTCAGTTCCCCTGACCACCTCTACATCCTCCTCCGAGACACATGCGCACATTCACACACTTACACACACACTGAATTTACCGCGCTGCATCTACACCAAACATCAACAACCAATTTCAGGTGAGTAAAGTGAGTAAACCGAAGGATAACGATAGGGATTCTATTTTGCAACTATAAAAAAATGTCCGTTAGCTTTATTTTTTTGAAGGGTCAAACTGAAGTCTTGCAGGATAAATGCCATGCCCACTTTAAAACACAGCTTCAAACCAGAATATTTTGCCTAAACATAACCAAATAGTGTTTGTGCCCAAGCCTAACTAAGCAGTTTTGGCATTGAACCTTACCAAACTACAACCATTTAGAAGCGCGCCATGTAGTGGATGGTTCCTGTAGTGCTATACACCCACAGATAGACGTACTTGTTATTCTTGTACAGTGAGTGGAGCCACATCGTCTATACACTCTATGCTTTGTTTGGGAAAGTTGGGAAAAAAAACTGAATTCACAAACCTTGAGCCATGGAACTCACGTAAAATAAGTTATGTAAAAAGTAGTTTACTTTTGTTTTCACGCCCCTCCCTCCCACCCTAGCTGCAGCTTTGAAGCTATATACTCCACCTCGCCATCAGTCATTACTATTATGTCACTGACTGACTTTGTTACACCAGGGAATACGTGTGCCCAGCACGAAAAAGGATCCCTATTGACTTTACATTGCCAATGTTTCCGTGCTGGTGTTAAGAGGTCTTGATTCATCACGTAGTTTTCTGAGATCAGGCTGAGAGGATAGGCACTTTGAGGACCAATCAGCAGGGTTAATTGTCTCAACTTCATTTCTCTTATTGGTGGCCTCTCCTCATGTCAAACTACATCCTTTTGCAGGAGCTGACATTATTACCTGACAGCTTACACACAATGTGCTGTTAACTCACTCGTAGGATCATGTTTGAAGTTTCCAGAGCCTTACCCAGTCTGCTCTTTACATGCCCTGAAACGGGTACTGATCATTCCATAAATTACCAAATTATATAAATGAAAACAAATCATAAAAGGTTTTGGGGTAATTCTGTCAAATATTAAATTCACATTTTTGAGCCATTTTTCTTATTTTATTTTTAGCGGTTTATACAGTGGGTCTATGCAGTATGCTCACCAGGTGTTGTGTGATTATGAATATAGAGCTTTTTGCAAAGCTGCCTCAGCAGGGACTCTCCAGAAGTGTTCTCTAGTGTGCCATCTGTTAGCACGTGAACTGAGCGCAAGAACGGAGACTGGCAGGTGGAAAAATTCTTGCTGTGGACTTAATTGGCTGAGACACGAAGACTCCAAAGACAGGTAATGTAAAATGATGGGAGAGCTCTTTGCTATGTAAATCTGAATGCCTATGGCAGCAGTATGTCACAGCTGTCACTTAGCAGCTTTAAAGGTTCAGTCTTCAAATGACAGTTTTACTCTGAGCATGAAATGAAGTTGGTGAAGGCCAGGGGTGTTCCTCAGAGTTACTCTGTATTCAGTCATCTATTGTTATGATTTGGTGTGTATTCTCAATGAGGAGTGTGTTGTTGTCTGTTCGTGTGGGGCTACTATGAAATCTGGTTAAAAGACTGCGTTGCAGATCCTCAGTCTGTCAGGACCTTCCTGGTGGAAGTGATAGTTGGCTTAGTGAAGCACATGTGTAATTACATGTCTCTCTGGCAGCTCAGGGGGACACAGCAGTGACACTGTCACACTGGTTAGAGTAAAGCGATCCACTCTGACTAAAATATCTGTTGTCAGTTGTTGCTTCGGTAACCATCGCTCTAACATTTATTTCCCACAAAAACGTTCTTGAGTTAATATTGAAATCTTAATTACATGATATTATGTTTGTTTTTTCATTATTATTATTATTATTATTATTATTATTATTATTATTATTATTACCTGTTTTCACCAACGTGTGTCCGTCTGTTTGTTTGTTTGTTTGGATACAAAATAACTCAAAAAGTATTGCACTGATTTGGATGAAATCTTCGGACAACGTGTGTATTCGGACAAGGAACAGATGATTCTGGAATTTATACTGCAAAGCTATATTATTGCATCAGTGACCATATTGTCTTCACTAACTGCTGCCATCTAGTGGATGAAATATTTCAATGCCAGTGTGCTCCCAAAATACATGCTTTCAATATAATCGACCCTATTGCCTTGGCGGAGGTCTGCGCTCTCAGTGTTTTCTAGTTATTATTTAGTTCTTGCTTTGCTCTGAAAAAAATCTAAATCTAAATTGATGAAGCAGAACCAGAGATTCTTGACACCATTTTATTCCACTTTTGCTTGTTTTTATGTTGTTTTAAGTCTCTAAATTAGTCAAAGGTGTGTTTTGGGTGTGACATGACTTAAACCAATGGAAGTGTTATATCCCATTTCCTTTAAAAAGTCATGTTAACCTGTATCTGGTGCATTGCTATTTACATGGCAGATTCAGCAATTTGGAGAAGTGAGCAGACTCTCTGTCTCCGCTGTCTCCCAGTCTTGTACCAATAAGTGACAAGAGTATGTATGAGTATGTAGGCAGATCCTACTGTAATAGGATGCACCCTTTAAATAGTAGGAAAATACTGCACCATTGACTTTAGACCAGGTTTGTGAGGGTTAGTGGCACGCACAATTGCTTTCAGCTGCCTCAAGGTAGCCAACAAAGCCCGATCACACCTCATTTTTAGAGCAAGAACACACTACATGGTCCAGGTGCAAAGTAGGTTTTTTACAACGTGGGTGCTGGATGTAAAAATGAAAACTGCATTGGTCTAAAACATGGGTTGTTAGATAAGGCCCGTCTTCATTGTTCCATATATTTTTCTCATCTCCTCACCCTGGTGCCGATGTTACACACAGTGCATCTTCTAACTAACTCCACACCCTCAGATATTTGTTTTTAATTTTAATTTTCAAACTTGAGTCTTCAGACTCAACAGACGCTGACTCAAGTGACATCACATGAGGGCTCATTCACATATTTATTAGTACACCTTAGCACATGTCAATGCACTTTGATCTGTAAAATCAGAGGAGTAACCCTTTAAAGCTTCATATTAACAATGTAAAAAATGACTGTTCATGTAAAAGATGTTACTCAAAATTATGATACCACCAACTCAGTAGTTCCCCTCAGCTCTACAGCGCTGAGAGAAGACTAAAGGACCTTAACAAGGCTATGGTGAAACAATATATATTACAGATGAATGTTATTAAATTATAGTTTATAATGAAAAGCAACCCACCACTTTTAATAGCACACTGATTCTGCTTCTGTGTGTCAAACGTGTGATCCCTTCTCTGCTGCTGACGAGGTTTTGGCTTTATTTTATTTTTGGAATTATCTTCTACCTTCAGGTTAGATAGGAAACATTGGAGCTTTGGATAGGACAAAGACCACCACGGTGCTTCATCTGGGTCCAATCAGGGAAAGGAACTCTGCTGGTTTATCAGTTAATTGCATTCATCTGGCTTCCCATGAGTAATTCACTTCTTAATTAGTTGGCTGCAGTGAAAACCAGCAGGGATAAGTGGGATTGAGAACCAGCGGACAACCCTGCACTTCCTCTGGTGATCTACATGGAGCTGTCAGTAATGTCTCACAGTATGTTGGGTTATTGTGTGGTCTGTTGTCTGTTGCTCAAATCATTTGCCAATGTATGGCTGTATAATAGCAAGACAACATGCACAGATGTTCTATGGCAGCAGTTTATGTGATGAAGACTAATGTGTGATGATTATTAGCAACCACCGCTCCCTGAGGACGACTTCTCACAGCAGCTACTCGCTCTTCAAAAGATTCAGAACAACAAAGTCTCATCGATCTAACTGCACTTTGCCTCTCTTTGATTCACAAAAGAGGCAGGTGCGGTGCCTAAAAGACAGTGTTGATCAATAATTATTTTTCTCTTTTTTCCCCCTAGTTAAACCAACTGTTATAGATGTGGGCATATTTGTGAACAGCATTGGACCAGTGTCATCAATAAATATGGTAAGGCAGCCCCTTTCATGGTTATGTTTGTATAATTTTTGCTCTGTGTCTTTCTTTTTTGTGGTGCAAAGTCCAAGGAATGCCATTCAGTTAATATTAATTAAAGAAACAAATATACCCATTAAATACTAATGTGGCTATTATATAAATCCTGAAATAAATAAACAAGGAATTAAATATATAAATGAATATAAAAGTTCCATAATGATATGATCAAAGCTTTTGTAGCCGTCATATTTTGCAGCTCACCCTAACGTAGCCTAATTTCTTCATTTTAGGTTTTATTTTGTGTCTGTATCTATTTATTACATGCACATGTATTTATTTATTATTGACTGAAATAGTATTCCATAAAGGCCTGGCACAAATTTCATTATATTGTTGTTTTTTTTCTGACCATATCAATCTATAGGCAACGCACATAGATTGATATGGTGACAAAGGAGAGTTGCATACAGCTATGCTTGGCAGGTTGTTGTTATTTTGTCCTGGTGAGAAAAGAC
>CAFUXE010000691.1:303065-328484 GCA_903364295.1 Serranus cabrilla
AACTTTTCTTTTGCCAGTAGGGGGCAGTGAAAACAAGCTGTAAACAAACCTCATTGACATATCACATATGACACACTATCCCACTTTCTTCCTTCCCAGTTTGTACATTCTCAATTCCTGTCCTCACCTCTTATGCATCGTAGTTCCTCAGGTCTTAACTCACATTCCCTCCTTAAGTTTTCTGACCAATTAGATTTCAGTCCATTATTCTTCAATTATTCTTGGATGCATTTACAGTTAGATACAAAACACATGTTCTGAAAGTAACATTGACTTTATAGCATTTACCATATGCTACAATAAAATGTATAAGTAGAAGCTACAAAGTGAAATTATTTTTTCAAGCATGTCAACTACAAATGTCCCACAGCCCATTATATATTCTGCTGACTTTGCTGCACTGCAGCTTTAAGACATAAGTTTAACATTGAGAGATGTTATCCTTTTGAGATATTGCTGTGTGTATCAAGTGCTGGCAAAGGTCGAGTCTCAGAGGTGTGACTTTATACTCCTGTTTAAATCGCAGTGAGAGTGCAGCAGAGGCTTTAACTTACTGGATGAGGATAAGGGAGGGACAAGAATGTCACTGAGGGATGAGGGAGACTGTGATGGACAAAGAAAAGGAAGGATGGCGTGGAAATTGATAATAGTTCGGTGAGAGGTACGAGATTTTTGGATCTTTAGAGTTGAGAGTATGTGAAGAATGTTCAAGTGGGGGAGAGTGAGGAAGGGATACAGACGGTATAGACAGTCAGATGGAGGAGGTCTTTAGTTTCGAGCTGAGACAGATTTAAAGTCAGGTTTCTTGGACAGCTTGTTTGATCAGGATCACCTCTGTTGATACTGTGTTCTGGTAAAAGGTCTGTGTTCTAGGGAAAATGGCCCATCTCTGATCATTCAGCTCAAACCCAAACTGGCTGAACACTGATCTGAAACCACTACTGTCTATTTCTGCCCATTACCACTTTGTTCATGGCTTCAAGAGTCAGTAATGTGGAAGCATACAACTCATTTTGTGGCTCATGAACAGGAGGCATGCGGCTCAGACAACATACTGTACTGTTGGACTCTGTAGACCTTGAGGCAGCGTGACAAACATTCAGAGTGAGAACAGAAACACGGCCTTGGTGAAGGAACTGGGGAATCGGTCTTGGACATCTCAATTTTGACATGAAGTCTGTGAACTGAAGACCTTCTGATTCTTCTGATTCTGTAATCCACTGTTCAAGTTCTTCCACTGAAATATACTGGATTTGAGTCCTGCAGTCGTTATGTAACAGTGAACTATATGTCCTTGGGTTGTGGACTGTTGAATGGCTAAAAACAAGCTAACTGAAGATTGTGGTTTAGGAAGCTGTGAGTCGCGTGTTTTCCCATTCTGACAATGTATTGAACAAACAGTAAACTGATAAATGAATTAATGCCTTGCCTCGATCCTATTACCTAGTAGAGGTTGATGAATTGATCCTCTCCACTTCAGTGTCAACCATACATACGTACAGGCTGTGCAGTATCTTATTTGCTTTGTATATGCTATAAAACATGAGGGTAGACTCTGTGACATCACCCATAGGCAGGCTGAAGGGAGCCTGGCTGCTTTCAGAGCGACCATGCCCTTAATCATCCATAACTTACGCCATTGTATAATTTAAACAGGTGAGTTAAATAATTATAAAACACACTCTCACAGTTGCAGTAATTGGGGAAATTAGCTATAGAGACCAAACTATTTTTGTACTGGGCTGTAAACATGTTTCTGTTGTAAACTGCTCTGTAACTAGCTCTAAAACCAGGTATTACCTTCAACTAAGTAGATATGAGATTGAAGAGTCTTCTGTAATGCTGAAATTGAACTGTAAAGCTCAGCTGTAGCTCACATCAACTTTACCTTGTGCTTATTGCTATTGTTAGCATGTTTGCATTAACTTAAAGGCCCTGCCAAACAGGGTTTTTTCAGTTATTTCGGTTGATAAAATTTGTAGTCAGAGGTTTAAGTATTAAGTATGTAACATGCAGTTGTAAGTTGTTCCATTTGCCACATTACTGCTGTCATTCACGCAGCCTGCACCCACCCACACACAGTCTTGATGTGGTCTAATTACTTAAATTAAGTGAAAACACCCCATGTGCCTGTACTGTGGCTGTGTGGAGGCTATAACCTTGTCACCACCTGGGTGATTTTGTGCCAACAGTTGACAAATGTTTGGACTCTTTGGTTTATCAAAAAAGATTTGAGCTACCTTTTGAGCGGACATCAGCTTTTTTCTCTGAGCCTGATGCAGCTCTCGAACTTGCAGAACACCTGCTGGTTATGCAAGCTGAGCACCACATTTGGTCAGAATATCTGAAAAAGGAAAAAGCTGTGCTTGCACACACCTGTGTGGCTAACCAATGAGCAGCCAACAAGTGGTCATTGTTTGCTTTTGAATGCATTTTTATTCTTTCCCAAAATGACGCTTGGAGCCAAATGCTCTGCTTGTTTACCTGTAGTATAGATAACAGTGTGGCCTGTATTGTCATCCCTGTCATATTCTGTGCCTAGAAATACTGCTGTACCTGTCTTCTCTAGGAAATTATAACCATTTAAAGTGCAAAGTCCTGTTCTTTATAGTCACTTCCCTGGACTAGTCAGATGTCGTACATGAGAGCCTGTATTTAAATTTAAATGAGTACTACTGAATTTTTAGTACATATTCAGCGCTACTACAGCCAGCACTCAACACCCCCTCTGTGTGACAAGCTAATTTTAAGCCCCATTGTCGGAGAAGAATTCATATACAGTATCAGTCATACTTGTATTGTTTCTAATTACAATGCAGTGTATAATTCTGGGTGTCATGACTTTGCCAGGAGACAGACAGTGATTAATTCCCTTTGCTTTAGGAAGGAACTCAGAAGAAATTAGGCCATTTTTACATCAAAAGTTCAATCAAAGAGAAAAGTATTCTGTGGAGAAATTTTAATTCAAAAATTAAAAGGAAATTAGCTTATTAATGTCTATTATTGCTGTAGAGTATTGTACTAGGTTTTTTGACTAAAAGATACCACTGCCCACATACTGAACCTTTTGAGCTGAGTGGCTGCTGAAGTCCCATGCAGCCTCATTCACAGTAAATCACTGACATTTGTACAGTACACTAACAAATGGTGACATCACTTGATGTCTGAATGGCTAAAACGGCAAGTGAGCTACCAACCCATTAATCTAGCGATACATTCTTCCATCCATTCCTCACCACTTACTGAGGAGAGAATATCTGCACAGGAAGGTGTCCAGGAGATAAGTGGCTCAAACTGACTCCTTGAAAGGCAAAGACGCATCAATTGTCTGCACTTCTCACACATTAGTCTTGTTAAGATTGCCTATTAAATAAAAATAACCATGGATATGCAACCTTGACATGCCACTGTATTTGAAACTTGTTTCAACCAATTGACTGGGCCATTTCAAAGTCTTGTTTAAGTGGAATAGTACTTGATAAGAAAATATTTGCTGGCCCATATTCTGTCAAAAAAAGTAATATAAGAAAGTGTTTTTAACTCCCCTTCTTACAGTTACTAGATCACTACTCAAGACTGACTCATGAGTCATATTGTTTACCATATTTACCATTGTTTGGTGTGTTAGCATGGTAACATTTTGTAATAAGCACTAAACATGATGCATAGTTGAGGCTAAGAAGAATGTCAGTAGTTTTTCAGGTATTTAGTAACAGACTGTATAAAGAAGTGGACGGAGCCTCGTGGTGTGAAAAGTAAAGCCAATGTAGAAGTGTATTAAACCTTAAACCATTCTTTGTACTGGCCAGCAGGGGGCAACTACACTGGTTGCAAAAAGAAGTGCAATGATTGTCTACGTTTAAGAGAAAATTACCCCACTGTTCACTGGATTTTATTACCTCAGTAAACATTTTACTGTTTATGGACTCAATTTTTAGTCCTTTAGGAACTAATTAAGTCTTCTTTAGGAATGCATAGTTTTGCTTCACTTTTTTAAAATCTTGCACCTGTCTTGGTCGCTGTCCTGTAATTGGACTCAGAATTGTCTTGGTCTTGGATTTGCTTATTTGTGAAGTTGTTCCAGCTGTTGGTTTGGAATCAGTTGTACAGAATGTTGCCTGTTTCTACAAACATGATGCCTTAGATTTGTTTGATGTTAGAAGATAGATCAATCTTGTTCATGGATGGATTACTTTTGTCCTTTCTAACCACTATAAGCATTACAAAGTAACTGTTGCCCATTATGGTCTTGGACAGGACTCAATTTGCTCTTGACTTGCTCTCTACTACCTTTGGACTTGATTTTGACTTCAGCCTAATTGATCACCAGACTTAATGTAATTAATCAGAGGAAAAATAAACTTCTACTCCATAGTTTGAGGCAATCAATTTATCAGTTAGATACTGATACACTGAACATCTTGCTTGTCAGGCTCAGCATAACCAAAAAGTGTGTCAGCTTAAAGCATCCTTCATATCTTAAGCACCGCCTGCTGTAAGCCTGTGCCACATTTAAAAACATGTATGAAACAACTTACATTTGAAAGCCTGTTCAACTTAGAGAGATTTCTTGTTATTGGTGTAACAATGATTAATAATTTTGTTGTCTGTTTATTGAGTGTACTGAGGAAATGCTTGACCTGATAATTTGCATGCGTTTAAAGCTGGTTGATCCGATGGAAGCAAGCCTTCTACATAGACAATGTACAATATGACAAGTTATAAAAAGACAAAATAAGCTGTCATTGACTACATGTAAGAAAGCTGAGGTCCCAGAAACACAACGGCATTTTAATGTTTATGTTCCTTTTTTACCAGCTTAATTACTTAACTTTTAAAAGACAACTCTTATTTCCAACCCTAGCTCTTCTATGAATTGCTTATGATGCATTGAGGAAACAGCGAGGACGTTAAACATTTGAAAAACAACATTTGTTTAACAGCAATGCTATACAAACTGTACAGTAAGTATTTTTAGGAAATCTAATCTCAGCAGTAGATGTATAGAATGGAGACTGATGAAATTAGATCACATAATGAGAAAAGTTTTATTGATTTATGCATTTACTCAAGTGACTAATTTGTAGGTTTTATTTATTTAATTTTGCTATGGGCCAAATAAATTCCTAAGCTAGGAAGTTCATGCCGAGTCCCAAATCAAGGCACACAGCATGAAATTAATCAAAGGCTGAGTGTGAAGGCCAAGCTGAACAGTCTGCCCAAAATAGACACCGCTGGTTACAACTGGAGCTTTTCATTACCTTATTAAGTCAGTCACCACGTTCCCCTTGAACTACCAAAAGTTTCATATGTAACAAATACATGATGGACAACCAATAAATAGTGTTAATATAGGTAAAATATTCATACAACAATGACTTTTCTGCAAAGCCCTTGATTAACAGCCTAATATCCCTGCAGGAAGGAAAGGACCGAGAAAAGAAATGTAGCTTTAAGACACGTGAGGGAGAAAATACTCTGGCCTCTCTCTGCAGAGCCACACTAGCTCCACCGCACCTGTGCACAGATTAAATAACCTCGATCATTTGCATTGAAGATCAGTTTATTTCCTCTAATAGCTGAATGTAAGTAACATAACTCAACCTAGAAACACAGCATATGTGAAAAGTGAATCAGTTAAACATGACCTGACAAGAAAAAGTTCTCCTCAAATAAAGTCCGTGTGTCACATTAGCTAGCTCAAGCCAAAGACAGGTGTGCAGTAATGTCTTAAAAATGCATGACAATTGCTGTATAAAAATGTGCCTTTAAACAGTATTTTGACTGTTTTCTAGCAAGTTGCTTGATTCCTAAATTTTAATAATGTCCGTAATTAAGCTATCATAACATTGTGGCATCTTTTTTTCCACCACCTGCTGCACACACATCCTTGACTGTTTGAAAATGGGAAACCCGTCTATTCTTCATTCATTTTTCTCATCATTAGGCAGCGTAATGATGATGTACACGATGAGTGACCCATTCCAAGGAAACAATAAGCTGAGCAATGTTTGAATAAGCAATAAACAATATGTTACGTTGGAGAGGGCAGCCTCTTTGTAATAATATGGAAGCTATTTTTATACTCGTGGGTCATGTAGTGTCCAAGGCAACCTGGTGTAATCCAGGAATTCCTGCCAAACCAGAAGCCGGTGCCAGTGGGGTCGCTGATGCTATTCTCACCCTGTGGAGAGAGCTGCCCACTCGCAGGCTATCACACACTGGGTACCCAGAGAAATACAATATTCATGCCAGTTCATTTCCCACTGTGTAAGCTGGCTGCTTGCAGGACTACTGCAACATCCTTGCTGCTGTGGTTTTTCTTTAGCTCACAGCACAATATTCATTTGTAATGTTCCTGAAATTTTCAGCTTACACTAATTGTTTGGCTCATACCTGTTGTGATGGAAAACAGCCCTAAAAGAGGATTATTTCCTTCAATTGATGGGTCCGCATGTTCAGCTTGGTTACAGGATGGCTCAGATACATAAAGAAAAATATGTTTTCACCCAATAAGCCCGAGTGGTGCATCATATATTTTTTTCTATTTTTCTGGCTGGAAGATTTGGGTAATGAAGTCATCAGCATGAGGATCATATACTGTAATGAGGCTCTTGGTAACGCCACAAACAGAACAGATCTCAGTGGAATATTAATATTCTGCTAGTGTGGTTCAATCAGCATGTAATGAACTAACAAAAATATCTTTCCTCTTTTACCAGTGTTAATGACTTTTATGGTACCTGTGTGACCACAGTACTGAGCCTCCTCACTCTTTTTACTGTTTTACTGCAATCAGAGTACTTGATCTGCAGAGCCATACAGTGGGCTAATTCTAACTTTGATTTAGCATTGTATACTGTTTCAAGACATTGAAACACAAGCAAACATTCTGTACAACCAGTGCCTCGCCTAATGTGCATTATTATCTTTTTTACTTAAAATGGGACCATCATTTACGAAATGAACATCATGCTGTACTAAAGAAGACTTAAAACTAGTGTTGAGATTTTCAGCCCTAACATACTACATGTGTGCGGTTGACTAAAGCTCAAAGCAGCAGCTCACACCAGGTGGATGATGAAAGTTTGTCTCCTCTTTCTGAACGACCTTTCCTCTAATGAGAACACAAGGAGAGACCTCAAGCCAACAGTGGAACATGACAAGATGTCTCAAACCACAGGACAGATACAGCATGTACTGTATGCTTTTTGCTGCAAGTGCCAGCTTTACACTTGAGAGGTATACTTTGCCCTAGTTTACAGTATCTGCTGCAGTGACCAGTCATGGACTTTGAGAAGTTTACTAAGTTTCTTTATTTTCATGATTAAAAGTGAATTTGGCTATTTTCACTTGTGAATGTTGTATTTCATGTCTGAGAATGGGTCATTGCTACCTTGAAATGCAGGGAGTCAAGCACAAAGATAGAGGAATGATAAAAGAAAAGTTGGAGTAGAATAAGTCTTCAAAAGAGAGGTATAAAAGAGGTTCAGTTAAGTTCTTCTCTGCTCAGTTAAAAAGGCTTGGTGTGTCGTGGAGTTCATAGCAATGTCAGACATAAGTGGTGCAGTACAACTACAAAATCTACTGGGAAAATACTTCGCATGAATACAGGAAAGAGGAAAGTTAAGGTTTTGTGTTACATGTTTTCACCAATACCTTCTTCATTAACAAATGTATGTTTAAGGCTTCACACCTTCCTGATAATTCATGTGTTTATTCAGTATGTGATGATTATACGTTATTCTGAACAACACAAATAATGTGACAGAACAGATGGTTTTCTATGCAAAGTTGCCTCTTATAATTTTGAAGAAGCCATTACTGACATCTCTTGAAATTATGAAAGTACACTATTAGCATGTTCAAATATACTCTATCATTACTTATATGCCCCTATTCTATTTGTGGTTTAGAAGGCACAAAATTTGCATTGCTATTAAATATTAGCTTCGAACATACAACATTTACCAGATGTAACGTGACTGCCGATTTCCAGCCTTTTATCTGTAGAATAGAGCATTTGATGGATTATTTTATTGGTTGAAAAAAAAACAAATACATATAATGATGTCTCTACACGTCATTCAGTGCAAGATGAAAAACATGGTGGAATTAGCAAACTAGCTAGCTAACCACCCTGCTGCTTAATTAGTCCATTTTAACTGCTTAATGCTTCATTCACAGTCTGGTCACAGCGTAGAAAAGCACATTGCTATGGCTGGACAACTTTGTTCAACTAGTCTTCTGTAACCAGTGTCTCATGAAAGCATGATGGAAATAACAAGTGAGCTAAGTAAGCAACTTCCCACTAGTTAGCTAGCTTTCATGCAACAGTGGTGACAGAAGATGAGCTGCTGGCCAGCAGGTCTAACGGTCCCACTACTCCCCGCTGCTTTGTCGAGAGGAGAGCGTGCGGACAGCTGCGGAGATGGACAGGTTGCTAGCTAACTAGCCAGTAAACAGTATCAATGTGGTTTTTGTTGACGCAGCATGCAGACTTTTGTTATACAGGAGTTGGTGTGGTTTTATCTAAAGTGTGTTGGAAAATAAAGCCTTTTCCACAGGTAGAGACAGACTCTGATGGCATGTGCTGTGCACTACAATACGTCACCTAAATATAGCATCACAATATAAATGAGGGGCGTCTGTATTTTCAGTGGTATTTGAAATCATACTGTCTAGATTTCTATATACCCTGGATTACCAAAATATTGTGATACTGCCCAAGCCTGATAGTTAGAAAGTAAAAGTACCATTAAAAATAAAACATACTTCCATGCATTGGACACATAAGTTATTTTTGCTTGTATGCCTGCAGTCTGCATATACACAATGTAGTGATTAGGGGTATCCTTCCCAGCTCAGACAACATGGCGTGGGCTAAGGTTCATCCATAAATTTCTCAAAAAATCATTAATAATACCCTTATTTGCATATGGTGACTGGAAGGTCAGTAAAATAAGCCTCGGCTCTCTTTTTACACAAATGGAAAGCTGCTCCACTGGTGTCATCATGGTATGTGGCTGGATGCTTCACATCTCAGCTGTTTCTTCTGTACTGAGCCATTAGTCAGCCCAGTCGCAGTCTGATTTGTATTCCGGTCATTTTAAACATCGAGTAAACTGTGGCAGAATAATTCCCCACTTATCAGAGTCGACATTAAGCCATGTGCAGATTTTCAATAATGAGTAATATCCTCATTTGTCCACATGATCTAAAAATTGATGGGAAAATATTCCATTATATGAGTAAATCTGTTCAGCGTGACCCAACTTAACATCTTTTGGACAGGAGAGAATGATGAATGATGGAATTAAATATTTAACTTTCTACAAAGTTATCGACACTGAATTACATGGGGCAGAAAGAGAGTTTTATGTTGACAATTGAACATTAGAAAAAAAATAATAGAGGGAGTTTACATACCATCGACAAGCAGTTCAGGCTGGTTTTGGTGAGGTTGTGAAGAAATGGTTATAAAGCATTTCTAAAAAACTAAAAGAACCAACCAGGTTAGGCTCAGTAAATGAATACTGGGCGGCTAGTAGCAAGCTTCCAAGATCTGCACAGAAACTAAATCACCTGCAGCTCCCACAATAAACCAATCCCGGGCAAAGTTCAGTCTAAAAATGGTGTTCAACGTTTTTCTGTGTCTTACAAGTTGAATGACATGTTTCCTCCAAACAATGCACAATGTGATGCGCTTGAGTAACACAACGCAAGGGTGTTCAATGCACCATCGTTTTAGTTTAAATAAAAGTTTTGCTTTGTTTTGTCGTTGCTGAACGCACCCCTTAAGGAATGCTTATAAACAGAACGTTCTCTGCTATAGACAGTTATTCCATAATCAGTTAAAATTAAAAAACTGAATTTCTATTTTAAAACTGTAAAACAATTTCTAATTTGTATTCCAGTTGTCCTAACATGAAGATATTATTAATAGATTGTTTAGGATACTTAAAAAATATATTTCTTCTGAAACAATGAAACCTTGGTTACTTCAAGCGGGACTGGTTATTTTGTTTACAATGTGTATCATGACAGTATGCATACTAAAATGATCTAAAATGATTTTTTGTGAGCAGGTTAGCATCATAGACTGTAAAAATGCACAAAGGAGTGAATAATAGATCTACAAAAGCTAGAATGTAGTCTGACCAGTTATAGAGTCTCCAGTTCAATTTCATGTGTCAAAGTTTGTTGAGTTGAAGTTTAGCGCAAATATAAATAGCATCTATTTACTTTCCTCTATCAGTGAATCCACTTGCACAGATTCCATTGAGGTGAACTGATTTTGTCACATAGTTTGTCAGGTTTTAATGCTGTTATGGCACTTTCAGGTAAATATCCAGTGTCAAGTTAGCATGTCCAAATCTGCATGCATCTTTGTTTGGATATTGTCGACCTCTGGCTATGTCCACTCTGCTGATTTCAAGTTTTCCATAAGATTCAAACCCTGCTGCTGAGATTCGCCCCCATTCAGCCACAACAGCATTAGTGAGGTCACAGTGCTGTTGGCTGATAAGGCCTGGCTGGCAGTTGACATTCCATTTCAATGGACGGGGTTGAGGTCAGCGCTATGTGCAGGCCAGTCAGGTTCTACCAGGGCTGCAGCATTACAATTCTCCTTAACTGGAACTAAGGGGGGTCGCCTTAACCATGAAAGACAGCCCCAGACCAAAGAATACACACATACACACATATATTTAACCACATGCAGGGGTGTATGTCTCAGATTTCTGCCACTAAGAAAGGTCCAGTTTAATAATACAGGTTGTATTTCCATTTTAGGATTAAAGGATTTATTGTTGTCATTATGTGATGCAGGATTGCACGATGAAATGGAGTTTGCAATACTGAAATACTGATTTGTTATTTCTGATTTGATTTCTAATATTACATTCAGCTCATGTGTTTTAAAGCAAATTAACCATTCAGGAAAATAAATTAACTTGTTTACTTTTGGGTGTTTTTTTCACATGGAAGTTCTCAAGTTTTTTAATCAAGTTTTTTATTGCTAATAATGATCGACTGCATTCATGTGGCAATCCACCAGCGCAGTATTTCTTTGTGTGTCTAGTTTGTCCTAGGGGGATTATTTCTTCTGTACTTGAGTTTGAAGGAATGTATCCTGTGAAGCTATTCCTACTGTATTTTTTATTTTATTTCACTGCAAGTATATACAGTAGATCAGAAAGCTTAATATAGCAGCCCCCCTGAGGCAGCCGAGGTGAAGACCCATTTTCTTTACAGCGTTGCCTGCTGTAGTGGCTGAAAGCAGCTGCACGTAGCAGGGAGGGGAAGTTCGATCGATACTCTTTCAGCTTAGACCAAATTTCCTTCTAATATGAAATGATATCAGAGATAACAAAGCTGGAAATGTTGCTGTGTTATAGGACGTTAACTTCTCAGCCTCCATCTGCATCTCACTATGTCCAGATGTGATAGCTTCAGCTCATATTAGTTCTGTTTATTTGATTTGCAACACTTTTCCTCCACTGGTCATTAAATCCTGCATAATGTTCAGTTTTTTTTCAACTCCCCTGAGCTACACACAATTAAAGGTCATGAGCACCCAGTGGTTGTCTTGATTATAGCCTTCATTCTAATTGGCGAGCCATTCAAACTGGTGCAGAGACTGGGTAAAAGGTCAAATGCATTCAGTTGGTGGCAGCTGGATGAGACGGTGTGGGCTGCTGGAGGAGGGCGACATGTTATTCATTTTATCATACTTTACATCTTAATCTGTGCTGTTGAATCCTAAGAACTCCTACTGTTGCTTTTGGCTTTGTCTGAGCTGGTACGTGCCCCACTGAGCCAGCACAGCATTATCACTGTCAAACCAGTTAGATTACAGGGTAGGGACTAGTGTGCAGCAGTGTGTGGCTCTTTAATCACAATCCTGGTACATTTAAAATCACATTAAAAGAGCTGCAGGTGTTTAACAGAGTAACTTACGACTATCTGTGTATAGACACTATAATCAAGCTCTCGTTTTGTAGTTTTACCATTTCACATTAGTAGCTCCACATACTGCCTCTGTGTGTTTACCTCACAGTGAAAACATGTGTGTGCATCATGCACATCTATATGTTGACGTGTGTTGAGAATGTACATTTACTCCTGGGAGATGTGTGTGAACAACAAGTATCGTCTTTTCACTGGTTATATTTCTCACCCCAAGGTGCTGAAATCAATGAAGTCTCAGAAACAGCCTCACCAGAGTGTACTACCTGTGTAAGGTGTCCATTCACAGTTAACAATACGGAAATGTACTTTTCGTGTAAACAATACAACATGATCAGTGGTAACAAAAATGATTTGTATTTGGTTTCAGGTGTTGTGAAAGGGCTCTGCATTACAGTAAATACCCGATCTGAATGATGTGGTTGGGACTGACGTGATAAAGACGTATTGTAGACGCATAACAACAGGCTAAATGGCATAGTGAAACCATTGTCTGGTATCTGGGTTGGTAGTTTTTCAAGGTAAAGATTTAAAGGGACAATACACACCAAAATATATACTTATTTTTCCTTTCCTGTAGTTGTGTTTATCAGTCTTGTTTTTTTTAGGTGAGTTCCCGAGTGTTGGAGATATATGTAGTTGCATTGTTGAATTCAATGCAACTACATGGCACATCATTTGTGATGCCAAAAAATAGCATCATAAGGGAAGTTCATCCAGTTAGAAGGTGTAGTCACTTTGAATTGCCTTGTGCATGAATTGTGCTCTATAAATCAACCTGCCTTGCCTTGCCTAGTCTAACATTTTGGAAAATTCTTATATGTTACTGTGGGATACCCAGGTGCACTGATCCACCACTTTCATCCACACTGAAATTTCTGTACCATTGCATGGATCAGCATGACATTTTACTAAATATACAAATTCATGGTCCTTAGAGGATTAAATCTACTGATCCCCCAACATTTCCTCTAGTGCCACCACCAGCTCTAAGTTTTCTTATCCAGTGAAATATCTACTTAACAAATTGATAACAAATTTTGTGCCGATGTTTATGGCTCCCAGACGATGATTACTATTGACATTGGTCACCTCTGATTTTTCCTCTAACGATATCATTTGTGGGAAAAGTCTATGTATATCGATGACATTTCCTACATATTTTTATGCCCACTTCAAGGTACATTATATTAATCAAGATTAGATTTACCATGAAATTTGCAATACATTTGGATGAACACCTGACAAATGGCAGCACTCATTGTAATTGGAACTAAATGGGAAGTACATTTCCTTGTATTCAATTCAAATAAATACAAGCCAATATTTTAATGGCATCTGCTACCTTGTGCATTGTTTTTCCTTTCTCTGTTTCGGTTCTGGGCTACACAGTGGTGTAGTGATTAGCAGTCTCACAGCACAAGGGTTGTTCAACCTCGGCTTGCAGCATTTCTGTGTGGAGTTTGCATGTCCTCTCTGGGTCCTCCGGCTTCCTCCCACAGTCCAAAGACATGCAGCTTAGGTTTAATTGGTGCCACTAAATTTTTCGTAGGTGTGACTGAGAGTGTGAATGGTTGTCTGTCTCTATGAGTCAGATAGTCTGGCGACATGGCGACCTGTCCATGGTGCACACTGCCCCTCACACAATGTCAGTAGGGATCGGCTCCATCCCGAATAAGCAGTTAAGGATAATGGATCAATGTTTTGTGTCTATTTGCAAGGAGGCTGTTCAATTGTTCAGCTGCACAAACAAATGTTTGTCATGGTCAGACATGTTGTTTCTTATCTTTTGTGCTGTGACATTAGCATTTATCTCAAAGCACCACTGTGCCCACCCAGAGCAGCTAGTACGTCTGTAACTGTAAACTCCATCAGTAATCTGATTGAGCCAATACTCTTCAGGGCTTCTGTGCAACTTGGTATATGCATTAACCAACGTGAACTGTGACGGATTTTTCTATATATCACCTAAAATGTAACACGTGATGAATTTCTATTCTTTTCAAACATATATCAAGGAGAATTGAGTTGCTGTGGAGGTGCTGACAGGCGCTTAAAACCACAGACTCACTCCCAGATGCACAGCAGCCGCGGAGAGTTTGCTGTCAGCACAATGTAGAGTTAAGCAAATCACTGAGAGATGCCAGGTGAGGTCTGTGCTCAACATATGGGCCAGTGAACAAGTAAAATGAGAAACACTCCCGCTGGTGAAAGTGATGAATGATAGATGGCTTACAGAGATGTATTGCTGAAACACATAATCCTTCTATTCAGTGTCATTTCAAAAGAAAATCAATACTGTTGAGAAGCAGGTGAAGCTTTAGTTGAGGACACAGAAAAGCATTAGAGACGTTTTTTAAAATGAAATGGCATCAAATGATAGAGCTCTGTATATCCACTAACATGTCTTTTGATTTTCTCTTTCTCAGGAATACCAGATTGACATCATCTTCGCCCAGACGTGGACAGACAGCCGTCTCAGATACAACAGCACAATGAAAAAATTGACTTTGAACAGCAATATGGTTGGACTTATCTGGCTACCGGATACCATCTTCAGAAACTCCAAGAACGCTGATTCACATTGGATTACAATGCCTAACCAGCTGCTCAGAATATGGAACGATGGGAAGATACTTTACACCTTGAGGTAAACACAGAAACTTTTTTTTATTTAGCCACTTTATTCCTGATAAAGTAAAATCTAAAAGGGTACAGGCTACAGTGCCTCACACTTCTGCAGAATTAATGTTCTGCATACCCAAGCACATTTTGATGAATGAAAATATTCTAAGTATGTTAATCATTAAGGTATAGCGTTACAGCTATACCCAAATTATCACACACAATTTATGAGAATGAAAAATCTGGGTGTTGTCTGAAACCAAGTTACACATATTGGACTGCATAGAAAAGATGATTACTGTAGTTCAGCACACCAGGTTTGCCTCTCTTCATACGGAGAATTGTCTGGATACATTCTTCAACATTCCAAATTAGCAGCTGAACAAACTCTATGAAGTTAGTAACGCATGTACAAACCTCAGACCGTTTGTTTTTTTTATGCATCTCATTGCACGTTGATGTGACATTGACATGTTTCCAGACTGGAATATCTCAGCAAATGTTGGGTGGATTGGAATTAAATTATTGTGCAGATATTCATGGTCCCCAGAGGATGAATTCTACTGTCTTTATCTTTAGTGATTACCTGACGTTTCCTTTAGTGTCACCATGAGGTTCACATTCATGGAGGGAACAACTTTGCCATTAAATTTGATGCAGATTCCATAAAAATTGGGACACTGTGAAACATGTCATAAAACAATCCAATTATTAGCCTCAGTTATACTTTATGTGAAGTGCTAATTAGAAAATATTAGCCTGTCAACAAACTAAAACTTTCTTGAAAAAGTTTTTACACTAAATGGGCTATGGATACTTTTTATCAAATAAAATTATGACATAGCAAACATTAAAGTTACATGACTGATCAGCTGTTTAATACTAGCTGTCTGATATGAAAAACCAATTACAACTTAAATCAAAATCCTTATTACTTCTCTCCGTTTTTCCCTTACAGGTTGGTGAGATTACAGTCATGTGTAGTCTATAGTGCCAGTTTCTAACAAAACACACTGAAGCCTAGATTATTCGCCCTAAACCAGTTGATGGGAACTAACCTTCATCTGGCATTTCAAAAGTTCACTGAAAATTTGCTTTATAATTGAATGGAAACAGGGATATCGAGCCTTTTTTTAGCCTCACAAACGTGAGTGTACTCGTCACATTTAAAAAAATATTTTATTATATTTTTCATGGAGCAACACTGAAGAAATTACACTTGGATACAATGTAGTGTACAGTTTGTACAACAGTGTAAATTTACTGTCTCCTCAAAATATCTCAACACACAGACATTAATGTCTAAACCGCAGACAGCAAAAGTAAAAATGTCTCAATATTTTGTGTGGCCACGAGGACTTTTTTAGCCCTGCCTTAACATTCTGTGGCACCAGAGCTTCACAGGTTGCAACTGGAATCCTCCTCCACTCCACACTAATTGATTAATGGATCAATTGTTTTAGGTCTATTCATTTTCCAAGGGCCTAGTTTGCAAAAGTCTTTTAGTTATTTTTAGTGTGTCAAAATGCCAATTACATTAATTCCCTGTAAACTGACTGCTGTACAAACATTATGTAGTAGATCATTTTAGCATACAGCAAGAGATAATCTAGTTCGGCGTTCTTGGTTCCTCCAAATTTCCATAACATTACATTACTTACAGTAAATATACCATATGGTCCAATTTATGGGAAATTATGTAGCCTTTCATCTGAATGCTGTATCAACATTTTCCATATGATTCTTATAATTACATTCCTAAATCTCCATTTCCTCTGTGCAGTGTGAGCATTTAAACTTCCCCTCAGGAATCAATGAGGTTTATCAATCAACCAATCTGTTTATATTGTAGCAGACTTAAGCAGTCCTACTCACTAAGAAATGTATGCAAAACAATTTGTGATGCAAACAATCCCTAAAAAGAGCAGCGCAAAAGCAATTAGCCCCTGTCATTACCAATTGTAAGTGCAAATTGCCTGCTTGAGCTTTAAGACCAATTTACTAAGGCAGCCACCCGCGTGCCCTAAAGCACTCTTTGTAATTGGAGCACTCGACATTAATATAAACTGCTCCTTCAGTAATAAGCATCTCTCAACTGCCCTCAATCTTTTTGGCACCGTCCTTATGTTGCGAGACATCTCCAGACTTTTGAGGACTTTCTGTGTTTTAGTAAAATTTGTGAAATGTAGATTTAGTCCAGCACTGTAAAACTTTTTTGCCGTGGTGTTTTCAATTAATGTCAGTCTCCAAAATATTCCAGAGGAAATATAACAATTGACTCGGCAGGAGTACATTTCACATAACAGAAAAGTTTCTATGAGCCCAGCTCATGCAGCTCTATTGATATTGAGTATTCAGGACTGTGCAAACTTTGAGTAATATCCGTTGATGCCATGAAAGAGAAGACAATGAAATGTCATTTGGTATTAATTGTGCATTGGCTTGTCCGCAGTAAACACAGATGACATTTTGTGATATCCACGCCTCTCCCACATGCATTGCATTGTCCCAATTCCATGCTTTAATGAGGTTTAAATATCACACCAGAATTACGAAACAAAGACTTTTTCTTCTACTTTCTTCTTTTTTTCTTGATGTGCTGCCCACTCTTGAACATTAAATATACAATTTAAATATTTACTTTGCCTTTTCTCTTTATTTTGGACTTTATCTCACACACTATATTTGTATCTGAGGGGGCAAACCATTCTGAAAGCTGTAACCCAAGCTGTAACCCCCAGGACCCTGTTTTTAACCTACTTCCTTTATGATGTTTTGTCAGTCCGGTGGCTTTTAGCAAAAGTAAGATATGTAAATCCACCATTTTAAACAACCCTACGGCAGTAACGTTACCTATTTAATCTAAATATTTTTAACACTGCAGAGTCATACTTGGTTAAGTCAGTAATGGTAGCTATCTTATTAAATGTCTTGTCTGGAACCTGATCTTTAGTTTGTGGTTGTAAAGTTCCTGAAGCTGTGATTAACTTACAAGTCACTTCATATACAGTGGTCATTTTATACGGCAGGTCATTTTACACAGTGACCATGGGAACCAACATCATCACACAAGAATAAAATTGGGCTCATTGAAGACTTTCCGCTTTCCAGTCATAGCCAATTTATGCAGTTCCAAGTCTGTAAAGGGGACTTAGTCTGCAGAAATATTCAGATGCAATAGGCAGAAATAACTCACCTGTACTGGATGAGAAATACTTTGTGGTTTTTGCCTTAAACTGCATGTGATTAGCATAAAGTGGGCACGTCGGTAAAGGGGATACCCGGGGTACCCAATGAACCCATTTTGACACATCTCTGCTAACCATTATTTCAGCATTTAGCTTGAGAAAAAAACTCCCAGTTTTAAGATCAACAAGATGTATCTTGATAGTGCTACTTGTGTTGACCAAAGCATTCACTGTCACAAACACTGTAGAACTGGCACATTACAGAAACTCAAATTCAACCCAGCATATTGGATTTATTTTAACATTGGGCTTATTTCAAGTCAGCTGATATATAAAATAACATCCAATTCATCATATTTAAATAGGCCAGATGACTCTTAATGCCTCCTGTAACCTGTGTACCCATTGAGATAAGAAATGTGATGTGCATTCTTTAACTGGTCCATAATTGAAGGTCAACAACATACTGGCTGCATGATTACATCCACAGGTGTGGCTAGTCTTAAACAGGTCTTCAGCAACTTAACAGGCAGATTTCTACACATGATAATAATCCTGAGCTGTTTTATAAGCAATTTGTAGATCTGTTATAATCATTTAAGTCCACACAGTAGCAGGGCAATGGGAAAAATCCAAATATACACCGTCCCATTGTCATCCCACATCATTTCTTTTCAGTCCTAGTCCACAGAGTGAGTCCATCTGGTCACTCATCACTGAGCCTGTTATGAGCTTTGTGAATTGCAGGTCACTGAGAGCTGCCAAAGGTCTGGCCATACTATAATTACTTAGTCGCCAGTGGAGGCTGATAAAAGTTACACCTTGAAATTCACCTTGCTAAGACTGTTGCTCAAATAGATATCCTTTGAATGTTTCACCAAGTTATGATGATGTATGAAGCATTTGGAAAGTATATTTTCCTTATTCTAACACTTACCAATCCAACTTTTATACTGCCGAGCCGGTTGTCTGTTCTGAAGAGTCGGTCAGATTGTTGACATTGATGTTTTTTTGTCAGGTTCTGAAAATGTCCCTTTTTTAAATGTTATTGTACTGGTTACATGTTTTTTGTTGACAACAAATGGCCTTTTAGGGATTTCATAGTAATAAGGTGTAAAGGGCGGATTCATATTAAACCTGTAGGACATGAGCTGTAGCTCACAGTCTACACATGCACGTGTCCTTAAACTGTAGGTTGATGGCTGATAGTTGAAAATGCTGCCCAACTCTGCGCTAAAAGAAGATTTTTTATTATTGCATTCATCCACACTTTATGTCCCATTTTTTAAAGAAATTAATATACAACAAATTATTTCTATAGATGTGATCTTTTGAAAGTTTTAACAAAATAAAATGCATTCATGTGATTTGGTGTCACATTAAGTCCTCTATTACAATACTGAAAGGATATCACAAACTGATTCAACTGTTTCTTTTCAGACTGACAATAAACGCAGAGTGCCAGCTGCAGCTGCACAATTTTCCAATGGACGAACACTCCTGTCCGCTCATCTTCTCCAGCTGTGAGTACACCCGGCTCGATGTAGTGTTCTCTGTAGGGCCACAAGCTCCCAGTATGAGAGATTTGTTTTGAATTAGCTTGTGCAACAAAATACCTCATATATAAAGTATGTCTTAGGTGGTAATGTATTTTTTTTCTTTCAGCTCAGTACAAACTCACTGAACATGAGCTGATATTATTGGCCATCTCTGCTGTCGCACCTTGGCGCAGCTGCTTGTGTGAGAAAAGTGGCTGCTGAAGTGGCCACTTAAAGCAAATGTGTTTGTTTAAAACACATTGGTTCATAGCTTTAAAAATAGTGCTGGAGGACAATCATGGCCAAGGAACTGAAGGACAAGTCAAAAGCATTCCTGTTTCACACCATAGCACGTCAGAGCTCCTCCACGTGATAGGTTAAGGGGGATATAAGAGAAAAGCACCATAGGGTAAAGAAAAGAAATGTGATTTTCCCGCCTGGCTACAGAGATGTGAAAAATTATCACAAATAGATGCAAAAAGACTACAAACTGGCAAAAAATGATCCAAAGAGGTAGAAAATTACTCAGACAATTCCAAAGAAACAAAAATGACTCCAAAGAGACTCAGATGACCACAAAGAGACATAAAACAGCCAAAAGAGATACAAAATGACCACAGAGAGACAAGAAATTCTCCAAAGAGACACAAAATAGTTCCCTAGTCTGCACCCCCAATGTACTGATTTGCAAGCCATCAGTTTCAAAGCAATATGGTGTGTACTTAGTCCTTCACATTCAGGCTAGTTTGTAGGTAACTATGGCAACGTTTTAACAATCTGACATAGCAGGAGCTCATACAGTGTTGTCTACAGAACCAAGGAAAGGATAAGGTCATTAAACTGAAGCATAAGTGCTTTGAGTGCAGTGAAGTATCCAACTGTGTAATCACCAGTTGTAGACTTCTTCCACATTCTAAATAAAAAAAGCTTGCTAATACTTTATCATAAATATGTATAAGACACATCTGTATCACATACTGGTGAAAGGGAGTTTGGGCTGCACGGTGGCGTAGTGTTAAGTGTTGTTGCCTCACAGCAAGAGGGTCGCAAGTTTTAATCTGGCTTGCAGCCCTTCTGTGTGGAGTCTGCATGTTCTCCCTATGTCACCAGGGGTTTTATTGGTCTTAAATTGCAGAGAGTGAATGAGAGTGTGAGTGGTTGTCTGTCTCTATGTGTCTGTCCTGTGTTCCCCACCTTTCGTCCAGTGTCAGCTGTGATCAGCTTCAGCCCCCTGCAACCCGCGTTCGGTTCATCCGTTCAGGACAATTAATAAATGAATGTTTGGTGTTTGGAGGTGATATTTAAAGGCTTGTTAGTCCATCTAGCAGGACACCCAGTAAACCTGGTGGTGTTCTTAGGGATGCAGCAGAAAGAAGTGTGTTAAATGAAACACAACCCTGACCCACATGATGTACAGTGGATGTATAACGGCCTGACAGCCATCTATTTTCAGGATTAGAGAGTGGTTCAATATGAAAAGACCTTGCATGTTGTTTTGAGCTTAAGACTCGTCTGTGGACCCATCCTGCTGTATACCAATAAACCCCCAGGCATTACATTGGTTTCCATGACGACGTCTCTGTTTTCTGTCAAGTCATTTGCTTATCTTTGAAGCCATCATGCCTCTGGGTTATTGGAATAATTGTCTGAGTGCAATAAAAATATCATGCAGCTCTACAGTACGCCTCAGCTTCACTAAACACTTTAAGATCTTTCAGCTCTATGTTTTGGTTTTACTGTTTGGGCTATTTTGGCAGCATCAAATGGCAGACAGACATAGCAGCGGCTAGGTGGTGAACACAATGAGGCGTGTAGCAACTGAAAAGCAACAGTTTTTGGTTCAGGAAGTGGTGGAGACCAAAAACAGAGGTGAACTCAGTTTTTAATGACTTTGTCAAAGGTTTGTTGTCCCCAACTTAAAGCTGCTTTTTGAACATTTTAAACAACAAACACCTCAGCTTTGTAGTAAATGTGATTTGTTAGAAATATGAACTAAAAGTCTCAGTATTAAAGGTGCTGTACACAACCTTCAGAATGAAATTTAGAGTCTGCGCCGGTATTGCCTCCACCAGGCTCTCACCAGAGTCTGACAGCATGTTCCAGACTTTTTGAATAATCACGTGTGACAAGAGGGGGCAGCTCTGATTTAAAATGCATTTTTCACTGGAATAACATGAAATTGGCCCAAGAAAAAAAATGATAGTAATGTCCTCATTGCCAGAGCTGTTGTCACACCACCAAAACAAAGACAGAGAGGCTCACTAACGTCATTAATCCACTATTTCTCCACACAGCAAATATGTGTTTACTGCTTTATTAATGATCTGAATGTTGTGCACAGGCCCTTGAAATTAAGACATGTTGTTGTTGTTAAGATATATGCATCTGAAATAAGTCCCCCTTAAACTCACCTTATTGCCATAATAACCTTATGTTCTATGAAGAACTAGAAAAGCACTTGGAGAGCAGACCTCCGCCAAGGCAATAGGGTCAGTTACACAATACCAAATTGCACACTTGAAGGATTATATTGAAAGAGTGTATTTTGGGAGAACACTGCCATTGAAATATTTCATCCACTAGATGGAGGCAGTTAGTGAAGGCAATATGGTCACTGATGCAATAATGTTCTGGATCACGGATTATCACCAAAATATAATCACCTGTTCCTCGTCCCAATACACACGTCCGAAAATTTCATCCAGATCCGTGCAGCACTTTTTGAGTTAATTTGTACAGAGGTAGTAAAGTCCTTCTTTGGCCCATTTCATCCATGTTAGAGACACAGATCTTCATTACAGTAATCCGTAATAGGTCAGTCCGGGTGTGGGGAGTGTAAACTTAAAGTTTTACCCATCTAAAGCACTTTTATTTTGAAAAGATACTTTGTCTTCCTATAATGTATTACGTCTAATTCATATTGTTAATTTGATTTGATACCATTAGAAATGTTTTTATGTAAATGTCATACAGAATAATGCCATTCACAAAGTTTAGTTGGTGGGAGAGTTTCCAGCACGAAGCTGTTATTTCTGAATATTTTGAATTTGAGTAGCAATTGTTGAATCTTTAATGGCATCATTAATTGCAAATGAGAGAACTGTGGCAAATGTTAATGGAATTCATTCATCAAGCATGTTTGAAAACAATTAGTGGTTTAAGCGACATCTTCCCTCACAGTTAATGTTTTTGTTAATTGAAAGCCTATTACATCAAATGGCTATCAGGCAAGATCATAATTTTGTTAGCTTTTTCTACTTAAAATGATTATGCGTATATTTAAGGCAGGAAAGATCTGGGGTAGTGCGACACCAAAGCAAAAATGGCATCATTAACCCATCATTAACCTCACATGATCGATAGTAAAAGCACTCCCAGGCTCCGTGCACATCATGTGAAGGTCAGCCTCAACATCAAGATGGATTCAGTGCATTATTGAACCAAAGCTTTCATTTAATCTACTTTTCTTCTGCCTCTGTCTTCATCCCAGACTGTCTTTCATTAGCCAGCCTCCAGCACAAGACAAATGTTGCTCTGGGTGGCCCTAGGTCTGTCTGCACAGAGTATCCATCATTAGGATGTGCCATGTAGCACCAAGGGTCACACACACACACATGCTCTGTGTAATTGCAGATGGATACCCACAAGATGAGATGATTTACAAGTGGAGGAAGAACTCTGTGGAGGCGGCGGACCAGAAGTCCTGGCGTCTCTACCAGTTTGATTTCATGGGCCTGAGGAACACTACAGACATAATAAAGACTACAGCAGGTAGGAAACAGATCTGACACTGGCTTTGTAGAGGAAATCATTAAAATTCCATCACTCATTTATCGTGCAACAAGTTGAGTTGTCAGAGATTGTTATCAGTTGTCTAGGAGAAGTAACTATTGTAGTATCCACAGAGGTTTCCCTGCCTAAGCACTATTAATTGCCATAATGTAATTCGTTGAAAAACTTTGTTAAGCCCCTATTAAGACCATAAAGTGAAGTCCAAGATAAACAGACAAATCCACTTGTGAGACCACTCGTGTCCTTTTGTTGCTCTTGTAATGGCATCTCCTTGTCTACACTGAGCTTGCAAAAATAAAAAGTCGCAAAAACACCCCTTCTCTTCTCCATCTGCCATTGCCATCCATTGAAATGAACCTGAATTGGTTTTGCGTGACATCTTTTCTGCAAATAAATAAAATAGTAAACATTACAACTTTAAAATGTGACTGACCACACATGGATTTTTGTTGAATGCTTCCAAAACACAAGCATCTCTGTGGCCTTTTATCCGACTCACTGCCATAATTCATATCACACAGCTTCATAATGCAATTCAATTTTTCTACCAGTAATAATAAATGATAGCAGCTGAAGAGAGAAATCGCTTATAAGACACAACCTTAAAAGGAAGCTGTAAGTGATTTGCATGAAGCTGACTCAGCTTTTATATTTCTAAAAGTATTTTACGTCATTTGCATTTAGAATTCCTCATGAATCTAACCTTAACAGTGAGCCACTCACTACTGGACTGAATATAGACTAAAGTACTGCATTAAAACCCTCACTATGTACATACATGCATACATACATACTTCAAATGAGTTAAATATTTTATCACACATTTAATGTAGTTGGCAGCAGTATTAGGACATATTAAAGTACACACAATTGGTGAATAAACTGGTACTGAATAAAACATGTTCTAACATAGCTGTAATTATAATGACACATAAACAAAACAAAAAGTTTCACTTTTCAATGTCCACTTGCTCAACTTCCTTTGGATCTTTCAACCACATCATTAAGGTCTTCATGGGATTCTTAAAATAATAAAAAATAATACAAGCTGTGTTGTTTTCACACACAGGTGACTACGTGTTGATGACTGTATACTTTGACCTGAGTAGAAGAATGGGCTACTTCACCATCCAGACTTACATCCCCTGTATCCTCACCGTGGTCCTCTCCTGGGTGTCCTTCTGGATCAAAAAAGACGCCACGCCAGCAAGAACAGCTTTAGGTACTGTGGTCTCACTGCAGCTCACTAAGTGTGTCCATACCACGACTCACTGTGGGTTTATGTCTGGAACATATATTAGAGATAATGGAAGTACTGATGCAGACGTCATGTCAAGGTCCTTCTTTTGAGGTTCCCATTTGCACATTTTATACATGTTTTTCCTTGAATATGTTCCGTCTTCACTTCCTCTGTTTTTTTCTGTTATGTTATGCCTTTTCTCTTTTGTGCATGCTCTCCATTTCTTGTTGTGCAGTCCTGCGGAACACTTTGGGGAAGGTAATTGATTTCATCCATTTTTTTTTCTTTTATTCTCTCTACATTTTATCCATTTTTTGTTTGTTTTAAAGTGGGCTTTTATAAGCTTGGCCTTCAAATATGGAATTGAAAAAAGTTACTTTCAAACTGTCAGACCTACTTTATGAAATTGTAAGTGTGTAAGTGTGCCTCTTGAATTGAAGTTTCTTTGGAAATGTTGGAAGTTCTGTATTTTTCTTTCTGATCATTTGTATGAATATGATTTTCATTCAGCTGTTAGTGGAGCATGTAATACAGGGCCACATGCTAACTTTTTCACAAGGACTACATGTGCTCCTAAATGAAAAAATACACAAGCACACAGAGGAGCACAAAAAATGTTCAAGCAGAGAGTTTATTAACAGCAATGTTCATTCATTCATTATCCTTAACTGCTTATCTGAACCCGGGTCGCGGGGGGCTGGAGCCGATCCCAGCTGGCATTGGTTGAGAGGCGGGGTACACCCTGGAAAGGTTGCCAGTCTATCGCAGGGCGGACACAAAGAGACAGACAACCATTCACACGCTCACTCACACCTACGGGCAATTTAGAGTCACCAGTTAAACCTGAGCTGCATGTTGTTGGACTGTGGGAGGAACCCACGCCGACACGGGGAGAACATGCAAACTCCTCACTGGCCGGGATCGAACCGGCAAAGAGTGTTAACAACTTCACCACCGTAAACTGTGCATGTGTATACCTGCGCTCTTTCTGCATATGTGGAATTACAATGTAAATACTACTGGAGGACTATGGAAGTGGCATGGGCCTATATAATATGGACAAAGC
>CAFUXE010000692.1:1101-21315 GCA_903364295.1 Serranus cabrilla
GTGTGTGTATATGTGTGTGAGTGTGTGTACCTATGAGTGTGTCTGTATTATGTAGAGTGTGGGAGCAGAAAGCAGCTCAGCAGGTCTTATCAATGGGCCAGATTAACATACGGAGAGCTCTAAGCCTGTGTTCAGCCATGCAGTTTTACAATCTGACTCAGTTTGTTTGTGTGTGTGTGTGTGTATTCCTGGGTATGCTCATATGCTCATATGGCAGTTGCTCTTATGCCATTTGTCTGTGCATTTTACGTGAGATCTGCCATTTATCCTACAGCATGCATTTTTTATTTCATTATTTACATTTTTTCTTCATGTGATTGATCATTTAAATGTATCAGCCCTTCTTTGGTGCAGCACAGGTGTGTCTGTATCCTCTGCCAGCAGGGCTCGCAGCAGGCTGCTCTGTGCTCCTCACTCCTGCCTTGTTTATTTTTAACTCCTAAATCTTCTTAGCCTTTAATTTATCTACCTCTCTCTCAGTGTGTGTGTGTGTGTGTGCTGAATGTCTGTGCATGCCTCTGCTATTGTTTGTGCCATGATGTTCTTGTTTTTCTGTCTATGTTGTTTGTCTGCCTCTATGTCTACTGAGCCCGGTCAGAATGATTGCGTGTGTGTGTGTGTGTTTTTGTGTGTGTATGTGAGCATGCGTGCACATCTGGGGCCTGTCGGCTTAGCGTTAGACACTCCCTTTCCGGGCTGCCGGTGGCTGATGGGATATCCACGCGTGCCGGGTGTTTGGTGGCTGTGATGATTTTGTCAGAGGGGAGCGTGGGTGTTTCAGCCCATGCTAATGCAACCACTGCTGTGCACGTGTGTGCTCGTGTCTGCATGTGTGTCCGTGCGTAAGCGACCTGACCATGCTGTGTGTGTAAGAGGTGAGTACCTGTTCACACACACTCTGTGTGCTGTGCTATTTTTAACTGCTTGACAGCTTAACACATACTGTGGGTGCAATGGAGGAGGAGGAGGAGGAGGAGGGGGGTGAGCGGCTCTGAGAGGTGAGAGAGATTGTAGAAAGGAGTGTTTTTCTAAGGTAGAAAAACAAACTGTGTTTGTCTGAATATTAATGTATGATTAATGAGGGAAAACACTCTGACCGCCCTGATTGAAAAGAGAGGTGATTGTTGTTCTTTCGGTTTTTTTCCTCGTCTCCTTCTGGCCTCCTCCTCTGAGGTTAAGATTGGGTGGTGAAGTCCCTCTGTGTGTATATATATGCATAATATATATTAGTATGTGTGCCTGTTTGTGTGTGTGTGTGAGAGAGAGAAAGAGTTGAACTGTTTGCAGCTCAAGTTTTAAAGCCAAACTAAGGACACATTTTGAGTGAAATAAACTGATCCGTACGAAACTCAATGTTCGTTTGCTGCAGAGCTTTTTAAATGATTTTATTTGAGTTGTGTGGGTTGAATATACATCCGATTTTAAAAGGATTAATGCTGTGCATGGTCCATTATACCTCACAGGAGGAATGTTTCAGGTTCTTCTCGTGTTGTTGAGTGCTTTCTCCAGGTTCTCCGGCCTCCTCCCACAGTCCAGAGACATGCAGGTCAGGCTAACTGGTGAATCTAAATTGGCCGTAGGTGTGAATGTGAATCAGTGGTTCTCTGTCTCTATGTGTCAG
Source organism: Serranus cabrilla (assembly GCA_903364295.1). Taxonomy (NCBI): domain Eukaryota; kingdom Metazoa; phylum Chordata; class Actinopteri; order Perciformes; family Serranidae; genus Serranus; species Serranus cabrilla. The sequence goes on from CAFUXE010000692.1 coordinate 2,723, forward strand.
CCTTGTGAAAGTCTGCTGACCTGTCCAGAGGTACCCCACATTTGCCAAATGTCAGCTGGGATAGGCTCTCCAACACCCCCCTGGTCCCAGTCATCTTGAGTGTGGAGATGAAATGCAGACTGTGGATTCCAGCAGATCCAGCTGCCACTCATTTTTTTTGTCATCCTCCACATTGTTTTATACCACACTGTTTCGTGATCAGTTCCATCATTCACCCCCCATCAAAGCTTCAAATATTCATGGGATTCTCAGTCAAGCTTTGAAGCCCCATAAATGTTATATTTTACGAAAACATTAAAATCTGGGCGATTTAAAAATGTACTTTATTAACATTGTGGTGAAGAATAGTCAAGCTGTTTGATGTGGTTGTGGTTGTTGTGGAATGTGAGTGTTAAAGGTTGGGCTGAATACAGATTAATTTAACTATTTTATGAACTCATTTAACTGCAAGAAGTAGCCTACTTCCTGCCTTTGTTTATGTGTCAGTAGTACCTCTCTGACACATAAACATAATTTAGCCTCACACTTACACTTGACATGGCTACTGACGGCAGGGCAGTGATGGCAGTGCAGCTATTGCCTCTATTAGGGGGCACTACTCTTAGCTCTTTTGATTAGCTCCAAAGGAAACCAGCCCAACTGCCTTTCATTACCGCACCCATTACTCTCCTTTAAATGACCCAGCTTGTTTAGCTTGAGCTGGGATAATAAATGCCTCCATTTTCAGTTCACCTCTGCTTTTTATTTATCCTTCAAACATGCATGATGGTTGACACAGGGGCTTTCTTGGTATTCTTTGCAAGTTTAAAGAGAAATTATCACCTTAAATTTGTCTTTAGTGTCTTTTTTTCGGGGGTGCTATGAACATGTGTGAACCCGCGAGATTTGTATCATGCAATTCAGGAAAAATTAGAGTAAGATTCAGCAGAGAATTTAATTAATTCTTGAGTGTTTTCAGCCTATCCTCTATAGTATTTACTGATACATGTACATTTTTGCAGTACTATCAATGTCCACCAAGTGGCAGTGTTCTACTAGGATTTACACACAAAAACTGAGCCTAAGTTATGTGTATTGGTACACACATACACACACACACACACACACACACACACGCTGAGGGGCATAAATCTGGGCCTAATCGGCTCTCCCCAGCCGCCAGGTCCCTGTAGACCCAATAATAACAGCCGCACCACTGGTCTGTTCCTGCCCAGCCCTGACCTGCTGCCAAGGGCGTGCACGCACACATGCACACTCTCACTGTGAGATTTTTACTTGGAGATGGCATATCTACTTTCATACATATTGCACTGCAGATTTCACATGGTCCTTAGGGGCTCTGGATAGAGTTAGGGCCCCTACTGTATATGAAGACATCTCAGTATTGGATCAGTGCGACTGAGTGTGGAGCGTTGCTCCGGTGATGAGAACATAAGGGCAAAGTACTTATGGCTCCCCGTTTTTCTATAGTATGACTGGCTTCAGAAGTCTTGCTGCTGTTTTTGGCAGACCTTCTCTGTCTGCCCCAGCATCCTCTCTCAAACACTGATGAAACTTCAGAGTAGTAGCTTTTTAAAACGTTCTACTGCCAGCATGTAAGGGAGAAGTGGAAGTTCATGTCAGCAAATCCATCTTTTTAGTAATCTTTTTTTCCCCCTCATCTGCTTGGTTTTCTGTCTGAAATCCCACTCTTTTTCTTTCTCCCCTGGCTGATATGCTGTCTGTTGTAAAAAGCCTGTCCTGGGTGGGGCGTTTTGGAGCTTCATTCTTAATTGGCTGCGCTAATGGAGCCCCTGTCATCTAACATAAGAATAAATACTATCAGCAAACACTCACACGGACACACCAATGCTCCTTTTCTCCCCACCACACCCCGGGCACCACACACTCGCCACGCTCTGTTGATCTCCCAGAATGTTTGAGCGGAAAAGTTTATCGGGACAAAATTACACCCCTCAAACCCTCTCCTCGCCCCCTCCCTGTTTCTTGGTAAGGCTTTCCCTCTGATTTTCCCTTTGTCTTTTCAACTGCGCTTTCAAGTCCCTGAGCTGATAGGCGCACACATTTTCACATTTGTGGCAAGCAAATGTGTTTCCTTTTTCTCTCACTGATGGAGAAGGGCTGGGAATGTGATTGATGAATGTGTGTGTGTGTGTGTGTGTGTGTGTGTGTGTGTGTCTATGTAGAATCTGTGCATGTCCTAGTCTGTGCATGGCATATATGACACCATTGCCTTCAGGCCAGAATTGAACCTTTTGACCGTATCCTTCATTCAGGATGCCGACACTTATTGCTATAGTGTTACGTTTGATCCTATTCATTCCATATGCTCGGTCCTCTGACACATGTGGAGCAGAGAAGACGGTCTTTGATGACATGCTCTGTTGCATGACTTAATTTTCCCCCATTGTACTCTAACTGTTGTTGATAAGGAGCTAATACACACACTGTCTCCATGGGACGGATAAATACTTGAATTTGGACAGGGAGACAAAAAGACTCACAGTGACACATTAATAAACATATGGCCAGTAGGAGATTAGAATTGTTGCCGTAGTGGGCGTCCCAGTCTGTGGGAGGCATGCTCTGACAGCGGTAATCCCGCCTTATCCACAACTGACATGGACAAGAGGATAAGGCCCTTGTCTCATCTCATTTTAACTCACTGGGAGAACTGGGAAGAATGGGAGTAATGGGAAATCATGGCGCCCTTATGCCTCTCTTTGATTGTCTATGTATATTTTCGTACAGTCTTTTTGTGTCCCCTGATTGGCTAATGATTGTCCCATCTTCATGTGGTTTCTGTCTGATTTGGTGGCTCCTCTTCACCCACATATTGTATTTTATGTTCCCATTATATTTTGGTTTTGACAGTTTCTCTGTCATATAATCCAACTTTAGGATGAGTTGTAGTTTCCTTCTTTCTACACTGCCGCTCAAACCTTTTTCTCACTGTCTATGCCGATGTGTTTGTTTTGAAGCCTTTGATGATATCTTATTTTGTTCCCATGTAGAACAGCAGACACAGTGTACAAACCACTGCAATAGAGTTGCAATGAATGCTCTGTGAAGCTGAAAGTGGTGGCATAAAAGCCTTGACGAGCCTGTGGTTCAATAAAGACGAATCTGGGTGGGGATTATAAGAGCACCACTGAGGTGGCTTTGAGCAGGGGCTACTCCCTCATTACCACAACTGAGTAGCCCCTAACCCCCAAACTGCTCCAGTGGAGCCACTTGGTGGCCAGCAGATCAGACAGTGGTTGTGCTGGGCGACTTCTGGGTGTGAACGTGTGTGGCTGTGTGGGTGTAAACAGGACTCTTGCCTTTACCTCCCTGGTTAAATAAAGTTTTTTTTCTGTGCAGCTCAGTCAGTTTTATGATGGGACTGTTTTTGTGATTTATCTTATGTAATATTATGGGCTTTTGTAAATTACTATTTTGTGTTTGACTTAATTATATTGAAGGTGTTTTTCATAGGTTGTCCACCCCATTCATATAGTTAAATAGTAAAACCCATCAGTCCTGGGTATAAATACTTTGATAACTGATGCTTTCCATTTATTTCGTGCAGTTGAAACTCATCATCATTGTTCAATCCCAAGTGAAGTTGTCCTCAACAAGTATGTTCAACCTGCTGTGTGTCTAAATGTGTGTTTGCTTGTGTGTGGGCATAGTTGTAGGTCAGAGCTACCATTAATTATTGATAGAAGAAGTGTAGCGCATGTGCTGGTAGAAAGTGTTGCTAAGCAAGAGCTTTAGCCTGCCAGAGACATCTGCGAAAGAGACACAGATAACAAGTGAGAGATAAGACATAGAAAGACAGAGACTGAATGCGTGATGGAGACAGATTTATACGACCTATAGCTGAGAGTGTCTCCTTCCTGCTGTCGAACAGAGACAAAAAGACAGAAAAAGAGAGCAGAGAGCATACCAGCACTTGCTGTGAGAGACGGAAAGAAGTCTTCGGGAGAGCATCAAACAGGGACCAGCTTAATGATCATGGGAAAAAAAGTTTTTGGTTTCTTTTGCAAGAATATTAAGGATATACAGTAGAGGATAACAGCGATTTTGCAGCGAGATCGGGTCAGACTGCTCAGTGTATCTTTTGAAGTGGCTCTGAAGCAGTGGGTGGTAGAAAGTGCTAAAGATGATGAGCCGCCAGGCTTATTTTTATCGGGTCCCTCCCCAGGAGCTGCATCGCCGAAACCAGCTCCAGGCCGATCCGACTAAGACCAGAGCCCTGCAGACTGTCATTGATATGAAGGTAGGACCTGCAGTGGATCTGGAATCAGCAGCAGGCAGTATTTTAAGTAATACTGTGCTGTGTATGAGGACTGTTTATGGCATCAGCAAGTTTAAACTGCGGCCGTGATAAGAATTTATGTCTGAAGTTGTGAACTTGTTTGAGGAGTGTAGTTTGCTTTTCAGTTGCAGCTTGTTGTCTGGTTTAGTCTAACATCAGCTTCAAACCGACGGAGCTTTAATTATTGATGTGCACTGCTGTAATGTGAGCAGTAGTAGAGGATCGGACTCGCCTTGTAAACGCAGACACACGTACATGCAAAAACAATCTAAAAAACATTGTCTCATTGTTGCCTCGTGTCTGTATGGCGGCCATGCCCAAGTAAAGGCCATTATTGGCCCATGCAGAGTCGAGCACTTATTCAATTTGTTTCAAATGTCACATATGGAAGCTTTCACTCTCATCTCAGCCCTTTGAAGTTGTTAGAGCTGTGAAAAATGCAGTTGACTCCACATGTGTCCGCATGCACCCCCCTCGCACACACATATTTGGTGTCCATTCAGCAAACGCTTGTTCTAAAAGTGGTTCCTTTACAGCTAAACCACAGTTATTTTTCACACATACTTTGTGATTTGTCTGCCTATTAACAGGCTGCACATGTTGTACGATGCCGCACTCTTGTAAATTCATGAGTCCAAATTAAATCTGACTGCATTAATTATAAAGGCGAAACAAACATTTGCCAGAAGGATTAGATGTTTGAAGAGTAATACTGGAACACTTTTAGTGAGGTTGATAGCAAGGTGGACATATTCCTGCGTTGTTGCTTTTTGAAAATGTCCTCAGTTTACGTTGTTCAGTATCAATGCAAAAACTTTATAATCTTCGTCTTACTGTGTATGCGTATATGTTTGTTTGAGTTTCTGAGTTGTCTTTTTCTAAGGGGTGTATGTTTTCATTTTGTGATTACAGAACACCAACCCCCCTTTCTGTTTTGATCCTGACGTTATCTGGCAGGTACAGTAATGACTGCTAACCTCTTAATGCTTCTGTCAACTCAACACGGGCTACAAATATACAGTATTTGTGTTTAACTCTATCATAAATTCTTCCTGCGTTGGAATGCAGCAGCGTTCCTGTTTCAGCAGTTTTGAGCCTCAGCTTCTCTTACATGTATTCCTGTTGTACTGAATGTTGTTTTTGATATCGCCCTCTGCATTTCTCTTTGGGTTTGCCTTGTTTCTCTTCCTCTGAGTTATGGTTTTTCTCTTTGTGCTCTGGAGCAGAAGCAGATGGCAATCAGTTATTAAAGATAAAACACAGCTTATAAAACAGAAGTCAACGTAAAGCAATGGAATTGATTGAATAGCATAGTCTGTGTGTGGGCATTTTTGTGTTGCGTGGAGGGATTCCCCTAGACGCCTAAATGCCCCACCTTGACTTTTCTCTGGGTGTTCATTGAAAGTCTAAGTCCTTGCATGTGTGATTGCGTGTGTGCGCTATACTTACCTTTATGCATTCCTGTTTGCCTGGTGCGTTTAGGATGGTACATGCAGCACCGTGTGTAAGGCAGGGCTGATGTCAGAGGATGTAATAGAGGTCAGATGCTTACATGTTGCCTGTGGTTTGTGCTGATGGCATCATGCAATCTGCTTCCATTTATTCAATTACCTTTCTCTTTTCTTCCAAGGTTTAGCATTTATTGTATGTCTGAACCCATGCAGCTAAACAACCTGAGGACCTGTCCATGACAGACCCTTCCATTCCCTCATAGATACAGCAAAGGAAAACATCTTGGCTGCACACAGCCGCCTGCCTCCATATTTCCCCTGTTTCACCAGACAGTCTAGTCAGAAATAGGGCTACACATCAACATCAGCTACCACAAGACACTACAAGGTCTTCTGTGAACATGCTGAATCGATATTTGTTCGCCAAATACAGTGTGTTTTAGGCTGTCTGACCATTTCTGTTATGAAAACAGCAATCCAACATTCAGTCACTTCATGAGGTAAAAAAAGGAGCCATGGTTTGAACTTCTCCTTTCAGCTCCTTTTTTTTTTTTTTTTACAAATCTATTTCTGTCAGTTTTTTTGTATATGTTCAAGTGCAGCACAAAGAATATGTGCTGTTATCCCTGTTTTTTGTTTTTGTTTTTTTATCCGGCTATCACTCCCTACGGCAGCCATTTTTTAAAATTTATTTACCTTTATTTATCCTTGTTGCATGACATTTTAGAGAGCTACATTGATGCATAACATAATTAACATGACACAGTTAAGCCCTTATTAAAGTCGAAAGCCCCAAAAGTGATATTTTTCCTTACTCTTTGCCTGCCTACTGTTGCTGGTGCAGGACACCAAGATCTCTTCCCTGGAGAGGAACATCAGAGACTTAGAGGATGAGGTCCAGATGTTAAAGACCAGCGGCCTGCTGAACCCTGACGACAGGCACGATGAGCTCAAGCAGGTGGAAGTCTACAAGAGCCATTCTAAATTCATGAAGACTAAGGTAGAATGTCTGCGAACGCCACCTGAGACGACTTCACTCTGCATGCCCTGTTTTAACGCATGTTTGCCTTAAGACATTACTGCGTGAGAACCTTTAATGTGCATGTTGCAAGTCGCCATTGCATGCTCAAGGAGAAGCATGTTGGAATCTAAATGCTAAGCTGCATGTTACAGTATGCTGTGTGTTTTGGCTGCTTTATTGAGACTTTTAGCCTCTTGTGTTGCATGGATACCAAAAAACTCCTACGCTTATAAATGTATTCCATATTCAGACGGAGGTTTCTTCAATATTTCCTTGTGTGCCTTTCCTGCCTTACCTGTGTGATGCTCAGGCATTGAACTGCTCTCTTATCTGTGACGGCGGTGAACTCAGACCCTATCAGTTTACAGCGCACCGTGTCTGTTTACTGTCCTACCTTCAGCTTGCAAAAAGACCTCTGAAAGACCTGACATCTCCAGGTCTATACTGGTTTATTCATTGAGACACTGCAGCACCCAATCTGACATGCACACATGTGAATAGGAGCTTATGAACACATCTACAGGAAGAAAAAAAAAAGTAGTTTCATGTTTCTTGCTGAGGCCAGTGAGAAGCGCTCCATGTGAAAATGTTTCTCTTTTGTTCATTAATGGTGCTCTTTGTAGGGCCCATTTGTCATTGCAACGGAAGTTCCTGATGCAATCATAAAAGAGATGTTTTTATGAATGGGGCCCTGACAGATGAATGCGAGCTTACAACGACAGAGGAAAGAGCTCTCTCTTCACCCGTACTGACGTGAGATGATATACATCACAGTGATGGCCCTGGCTCGCTCTCCCATGTCTCATCTTTCTGTGTAACACAGGGAAACACCACGCGCATGGATATACACAGGCACACAGATTCATTCTATATCCTTGAAGTGTTTAGGGTCCTGGTTTTCAGCAGTGGTGGTGACTGGTGTTGAGGTGGGACTGTGATAAGAGAAACCAGAGAGGACAGCATCCCCGTCCTCTCTGGTTTCCTCTGTGAGCTTTGGTTTACTCAAACACTAGAAAGTGACTTAGTGTAATAAGTGAGCATTAGAGCAGAGGTGTATTTATTTACACAGATAATCTTCTCTAACAGAACTTTTTTAACGTTCTATAGCCTCAGCAGCGTGGTTGAAAAGTGTGGAGGAGTGTGGAGGAGCACTCAGCCAGCTGGGAAACATGGACAGTTTTCCAGCTGGCTGCGTGCCGTAGTTTAGTGGCTTGCTGTCTTCTTGTCTTTGTGTCTCTATAGGAGCAGGCCTTGTCACCATGTGTGTCTTCCATCAGAACAGCTCCCACCTTCCTCCTCCCCACCCAACAGCCCTGGATCACAGAACAAGCCGAAGTACCCCTCTCATTAGCCTCTCTCATTATTTATTCTATTAAACCTAATATTCTCCCCCCCATAGTTGATCTTTAGTGCTCTATCACTTTATCATATTATTATTAGTCCGCTCCCCTACCCATTTACCAACTTCCCTTCCTCCCTGTTTTACTGTCCTCTCACCAGTCTCCCCTCACTCAGTCCCTCTCTGACTCCATTTCACCTCTTGGCTCCTGTCTCCTATTATTCATTCCCTTTCTCCCTTCTCTCTCTGACTCGTTATTTCTATGAGTGAGGGCTGATTGGCCGAGCTCTGGTCCAGTCAGAATTCCCCTGTTATGAGGTGAACCCCGCTCACACAATTAGAGAAATCTCTCCTTGAATCAGCTTTGTGCATTTTTGGCACAAGGAGACAGATGACAATCTTCTGCACATAGCTAGCCTCAGCACAGAAACCTCCCTGTGTTAATGCATTTGATTTCCTCTGTGGTTTTTGTCCTGTTCTGTATGGCCTTCCTTAAAACAATCTGTAATCTGTCAGCTATGTGAGTGTAATATTGCTCTCCATAACTGTCTGCCTGCATGAATTCTCACTCTTTGGCTGTTTGGCTTGGTGTGTCCAGAGAGCAGACAGTAGGCCTGGGACTCCCCTGAGTGAGGACTGATGTTTTAGGGTTGGGTGATAATTCAATATTGTAATATATCATCTCTCCAAATAAATGCATCATGACACAATTGACATTTTTAGATAATATAGTTTCAAAACGTTTTCTTTCTTAAAATAGTATTTGATTTTATGATCATATGATCAAAGTTACACTTGATACAGTGTGACTTTGATATATCAGTTTTAATCAATTTGTCTATTGCCCACTCCTACATTAAACAGCATGTTTAAGCATCTTTTGCAGCACTTGCTTGTTCTGAAAGTTCTGTTCAAAGAGGACAAAGTGTTGAAAAATGGTTGCATTCAGTAATATACAACAGCAACATGCAGACTGGTGTGTTTTTGCAGGAGGTGTGTATGTGGTTTGTGCGCGTGCATGTGTGTTGCTTACTAATTTTTTGCAAACTTTGTTGTAAATAAAAAGTTGTTCTCTGTGAGTTGACTCAATGATGACTAAAATATTTTCATAACCTTCTCTAACAACTTTGTGCTTGTGTTTGTCAGATAGAGCAGCTGAAGGGGGAGCTGAACAGGAAGGAGACAGAGATGCAGGCCCTGCAGACCAAACTAGAAACACTGACCAATCAGAACTCAGACTGCAAGCAACACATCGAGGTGCTAAAGGAGTCACTCAGCGCGAAGGAGCAACGAGCCAATACGCTGCAGACTGAGGTCAGTTCGCACACGCAGTTAGAAAATGAGCTGTTTCACCAGCACAACAACATTTACAGTGATATTGATGAAAATAGCCTTTATGACAAACTTGCATGCACTGATGACATGACAGAGGTCAAAGCAACCCCTGCAAATGGACACAATCCTCTCTTTCTTGCCTTGGTTTCTTTCTCTTTCTGTTCCTCTAATGGACGTTGAGGTGGGTGGAAAAAAACCTCTCTGTGTGTGGCTCCTTTAGTCCACCGGTGGGCTGGTACGTGTGGGCGGGTCAGTCAGTCAGAAGGCCAAAGAAAGCTGGCAGCTTTTCCTTCTTCATCTTTGAAGTTTCTAAACTGTGTGGCTCTAATGGTTTTATCACTGCTGTTAGGGATGGAGGCGAGTTGCATGTAGAGAGCTGGAGGTGGAGGTGTGTGTATGTGTGTGTGTGGGTGGGTTTGTGGGGGGGGCGGGCTGGCATTTTTCTCCATCACTCTCTTGACTTGGAACTGATACTTTAGATCTCTTTGTGTTAGGCAGTTGAGAGTGGCCTGCTAACTATGTCCACTCATCATTACAGGAAGCAATTTAGGCCAAAATTAGACCTAATTGTCCATACATGTGCAAGGAATTTTGGCCCTCGCAGTGAGCAGAATACATCATACTTAAAGGAATTAGTTTTTCAGTGAGTGCTTTTCTTTGTGAACATGGTTTTATTGTTGCATCCTACTAAAACTGCATGTAAAGAAATGCCTTTTCTTTTGTCATTGGTGTAAGTTTATGGTGAGACCAGGAGACATTTCTGATTTTCCGTCCCTCCTAATTAAGCCTGTCAAGTGCACATTTTATTTACACTTTTGACAAATCATGTTGGCTTCAGCAGACCAGTATTGAAGGAAAAGTTTCAGTCTGTGTCAGGCAGAAACCTACCACCATTGATGGCTAGCTAATGCTCTCGAACTGCAGTTATGTGCAGCTGAAGTCGACTGTGAGCCACGATGCACTACAATATGAATGACGATTTATCTGGCTCAATCATCTAATTTTGGTGGGTGCATGTTTATGCAACGCATTATTTGAAGGTCTTTGTGAGTGGGTGCAAGGCAGATTCAGTAAAAAGTAACCAAATCAAAGCTTATGAGATGTTACAAAACATTGCCTCTCTATTTACTGCGTCACCAAGTTTGAACATTTCTCAATTTTAAATTTACAAATATTCATCCTTGACATTATAATTTATCCTCACCTTAAAAGGAGAATGCCGAGTATGCAGATCACTATTGCTCATGCACAAAACTTAAATCAACACAATCACTATAACTGTAGTTTCTCGAGCCAGTAAATATCTCAGGTGAAAATTATGCCATTGAGTGACAGGTGGTGTGTGTATGTGTGTCTGTTAATATGACAAAGAGGTGTATGCTTATGCATTAACATGATAATGGAATGATCTTGTATATATAATTGACTATAATGCTCACTGGCTGCTTCATTGCGCTCTGTAGCCTGTCTTCTTTTCACTTCTCATAGGCTACTGCAGTGGGTTGTAATTGGATCTGACAGTCTTGATCACCACACACACACACACACACACACACACACACACACACACAAACACAAACACATACGCTGTCAGTGCTGATTGCTGGACTCTCATCTCCGGTCTCGAGTAGTTTTTCCCTGCTATTGAAGTGGCATTTTCCCCCGCTTGGGAAAGGCTTGGGTTTCCTGGACTAAGTGGGCAAACCAGAGGATGGGTAAAGATATTGAGTGCGCTTGAGGCCAGCCGTGGCCCTGCATTCCTCCACTGTCTGTCTGTCAGTCAGCTAGAAAGCACAGCCATTCTCACAGGCTCTCTCTTCTCCTCATTCCTTCCATCCATTCATATTATTACTTCATCTCCCGTCAGAAGATTCTTTCAGATTTCCAACATCTCATTTAAAAATCCTCAAGATCTGCATATTTCCTTTCTGTTTCACTCATGACAAGTGGGGCACCATACCCCTGCCTCTGTGTGTGAGGGTTTGTGTGTGTGCTCGGCAGCTCTCCTCGTGAATGACAGTGATGAGTACAGGAGTCCGCTCCTCCAGAGACAGACCGCTGTCTCCCAGAGCTGAGGAGCAGCTTCATCTCACAGACATTGAAAGCAATTCACATCAGGATGGGACTTTAAGGGACCAGTCAGGGAACAGAGCAGGCACTGTGAGCAAGGGAATGAGAAAATGGAAGTGTATTTGTCAGTCAAAGTTAGGGACAGCTTCTTAATGGCTGTGATTGAATACGGCTCCAGATAACTGGAAAATGTGGAAAATAATGAGCGTGTGAGCATGGTCCATGTCTGTGGAAACTCTATCCTTTAATACAGTATGTGAATGTGTCATTCCTGCCTCTATCACGACAATGCAGGGCTGTAACTATACTCCAGCCGATCAGGTAACCTATCGGAGACCTTCCTGAATATTTAACCAGCCAGCAACAAAGGAACAGGCCACAGGCCCGCTGATAAAAGGGCTCGCAGGTGCTTTGACTTTGCATTTAAAAATACGTTCTCAAACTCAGCACTAAATGAGGCAATCAGACTGTTTAAAGATGTTTGGCCTGTTTATTTCATTCAGCTGTTACTAGTCACACTTTTTTGATGACATGCCAAGATGCATATCAAGTTGGCTTTTTTAACATAGAGAATGAACTCTGATATTTTCCTCATTTTGCATCAGCTTCCCCCAAACGGCAGCTCTCTTTCAGGCTGCAACACAAAGTTCACATGTTCCATCTCATTATACTGTATGACAGAATCATCTGCAATATTTAAAATGATACATAATACATATAATATGTAGAGGGATATTAGCCGTTATGCTGTCCTGAGCAAGTGCATCCTTCACTCGACCTCTTTGTGATTACAACAGAAAAATAGTTATTTGTGGACTGGATGCTGAGAGGCTCTGTGGCCTGTGTTGTGGCTCACTGATTTAAGATATTATTTATGAGGAGATACTTAACATACAAAGTGTCTTCACACAAATAACCTGTTATTGATGTCTTCTTTAGTGGTAACTAAATCCTTATGAGTCACATTATCTGAGCTATTAACTTCAGTTTTTATTGCAACAAATCAAGTTGTAATTAATGTCTCTGACAGATATTAGTGAAGCTTTTCATTTTGTGAAGGCTGATACGCCTTAGTTAAGACGTTTATCACTTGAGGCATTTTGCAGGTGGCCTCTTACCCACACAGGGGAAATCCAGACCTGAAGTGAGGTTCAAGGTGTTTCAGTCAAAGTCTGAATCAGGCACATAAATAACACTGTAAAATAACATTTGATATTTTGCTCCTCGCAGAATGCCAACAGAAGTATTCTTAGCAGCAAGCCTTTAATGTAGGTTTTGTGATGTGGCAACACGTCTGTGTTTACAGAGAGCAGTCTGTCGTATTTCAGTTGAACTTTCTCAGATGGGACCTTGAATATCTTGTTTTCACTTTCATCACCAGCGTTTGCGGCGCGCCTGCCAGAAGACCTCCACTGAGTTTTGATTTCGAGGTTGAGGTGTAATGGCTTGAAGAAGATAGAAATGACTCAGAATGACTTGCTAACATCAACCATCACGACAGTGATGGATAGTTAAAACAAGAGGAAAATAAAAAAAAAGAATTTGGAGCGGGAGAGGGAAAGAAACAAGGATAGATGGAGTGACCGGAGGAAGTAAGAAGTGAGAGAATAGAGTTACTTGATGGATGTAGAAGGCAGTGGGCTTTTGTCAGTGAGTGATGCGATGGGACGGTGTGCTCTGGTCCCTGCTGGACTATTATTGTTGATCTTTCCTTGTTCTCTTTGCTGATTAATGGTTCATATAGGTAGTGAGGCGGAGAAAAGATGTGGTCTCACCCTGGTTTCACTCCGCCCTGCACTCTCCCCCTGCTGTGTTCTCACTCTCTGTCTTTCTTTCTGCCTCATTCCCTTTTGCTCCCTCCGTCCATATTTTCTCTTCCCTCAAACTATCTGCCTCCATCCGTCTTTGCTCCCCCCTGTTTTCTCGCCTACTTCTCATTCTCTTCAGTCGATTCTCATCCCCCATAAGTTGGTACCACTGCAAAAAAAGAGTGCATGTACAAATTAAAGTTAGATGAGACTTTACTGAACACAGTGATGATGGTTTGCACATAGACTGGGTTTGCAAAACCAAATGGAAAACAGTTCCCGTTTATGGCCGGCGACTAATTATCAACTTCACATTTAAACCCTGATGAGTCCAGTTATATTATGACCTCATCTGAACTTGACTGACGATGGTCACCACTCTCAGACCCAACAGCATGCTCCTGGTTTCCTGGGGCGGTGCGGTTTGGGATGTAGTGTGAGTAGCAAAGCGTCGGGCCCCCCAGAACAAACATGGCGCGGTCCAAAATAAAGCCCCCGCGAGTTCTTCAGAGGCCATGTGGAAAAGACATAAAGTCGAGTTATAGGGGTCAGAATGGGGATGAGATATTTAATGATTTACACAGAGAATGGGGTAAATATGTGCACAACCAAAAGAGTTGACAAACTTGTGCATACTTATGCATATGCACATGACAACACGCAGTGCTTTCCACATACCTCAGCACAAATGATGCATCAATTTTAAGGACGTCGACGGTTCATTTGCGTGATTATATATCCCACATGAAGATCTTTGGGTAGTTTGTGTTTGTCTACATTTTTTCATGTTTCTATTTTTGTCCCTTTTTGAAACTAAACAAAAACACACAAACACAGAGAGTAATTAGGGCTTTGCTCGGGCTGCTGTCACTCAGCGGCTGGTTAACCCGTAGGCAGCCAGAGACAATACTCTCCTTTCTCTTTGTCCTGACCTGCTCTGTCCTCAGGGTCACCCGGCTTTGCTCCGACCACTTAACCTCTAATTTCATATACACATATATACACACACATACACACACACACAGTGTGATACACTAACACAAACATACAGTGCCACAAGAATACAGTTTAAGCAAGTTCATTCCCACTTAGATGTCTTTGTCAATAATAGGTCTCTCAGAGTCTGATTGAATCAGAACAAGCAGAAGTATGAACCTTAGAGACTACTCTATTCTCCTCCTTATGTGTTTTTTGGATCCAATCCAGCACATTTGATTTAAAATGAATCAGTGACAATAAAGCATTTACATCCATATCATGTGAACTGGGGCTTCCCCAAATGTTATTTCTTTGAAATTAGAAGTTCTCTTCTATTGAGGTTTTCAGATGAAGCTTTGAACGCTGATCATCATATTTTATGACACAGTCGCCCTAAAAAAAAAGTAAATATGATTATTAATCTGATTAAATTAGGTAGTCTTTGCAAAAAGTATTTCACAGCAGTGAAAATGCTGTTTTTGAAAAGCTGAACACAAACAACGATGGATTGAGGCAGAATATTTAATCAGATTAAAACATCTTGTTTACATATACAAAAACATACAATTTCTACACATTCATGTGGAAGTCCATTGCCCCATGAAATTGATGAATTGAATTTAGTAAAAAATATGATTATCGTTCGTTCCAAGTTTGCTTGTTGATCAAACACAAAACAAGTACCTAGTGTACACTGCAGACCTGCGATCGCTTTGCACATGTTTGCCAGAGTGACTGTTCAGTGTGGCTCAACAGGAAATGGATTCCCTGGAAACAGGATGTAGAAACTGGCATGCGGAGCTGGAAATGATCAGGAAAAATAATCAAAGAAGAAACAAGTGTTAATGAGGGGGAACGCCTGCAGCGTCTCTTCCGTTATAAGTGCATATGTGTGTTGTGTCCGTCTCTGCTGGAGGAGGTAATGAAGATGGATGGAGGGCCAAACAGTGAATGAGGCAGATGTGTGCAGTGAGGGTTAGTGTGATGGTACTCGGGGTGACTCCCCTACGTTTTCTGTGTCGTATATCCATCCCCTGGTACAATACCAAAAGCATGGCATGATTGACTCTCATGCTTTGGCAGAAAACACTCATTCATTCTGTGACAAAGATCCTTTTGTTAGTGGCTGCTGGGAGTTCTGAGTGTGTGCGTGTCTGTGTCCTTGTCTTTTTTTTTTTACATCTGCACTTTCCCATGTTCCCTCTGTAGCCTGTAGGCAGACAGCTGTGTTGCCATGGTTTGATACACAGATGTCGGAGCGTACAATGAGACTTTGCCCCAAACTCCACCTCGCAGCCCCTGCTGAGAGGCAGTTTACATCCGCTTATTATCCCGCGTCGGCCCTGAGGTGATCTGTCTATTATACTGTTCCTGATCAGAGCTCTGACTGCTTCCTTAACCCCGGCTTTGATGACACACCACGAATGACACCCAGTTTAAGACCCAGGACAGGGAACGTCCCTCATTTCCGCACAGATCAACCCCGGTGTCGTCATGTCTGGTGTGGCGAGCTCAGGTGGAGAGGAAATCTTCTGTGTGCGTGTGTTTGTATATGACAGAAGCTCAGGGTCTTTGAGGTGCTCGGTCCTGTTCACAGTTGGTTTGAGAAATCCCTAATTTTTCTGTTTGACATTGTAGCTTCCCCCCTGCACCTGTGCACACACACATACATGCCAACATGCATTAATGCGCTCATATGAAAAAAATCCCTCCTTGGCCTCGGCTGTCTAACCTCACAACCTTCAACAGTGACCTCTTGACATCGATTGGAAGTTTCTATTGCCTCATGTGGAAACTATGTATCATTTAACACTACTCCTCACATCTGTGAGTCTCAGACACCCACAGTCAGGTGCTTATACACCATATGTTAATACTGTAAACACATGTATTTCATAAGATGGATTGGACATTTTTGTACGCCTTTCACTAATCTTTGATAATGCAGACATTAGTCAGAGTGAAAGCAAAACTTACAGCAACTGGCTGTATGAACCCAGCTGTCTACATTCATATTCTTCCTTGTTCATCATTTGAGAGTGTGCTGGTTTGTCTTGATACACATATTTCAATAAAAATAGATATTTGAATGATTATAGTTGATATGGGAGACTCTCTGGTGGTCGTGCATCATCTTGAAATGAGATAGTCTTCCTTATTTTAGTGATACAATCCAGACTTGGCCACATTAATGGCTAGACAAACATGAATTAGTCGAACATTATTTCATAAATTTAGATGATTAATTTCACAGCACGGGCCTTTCAATAAATTATGTCTAATGGCTGCTGTGTGCTGTATTTTTACAGGCTAGCTGGACGTCATGCAGCCAAAGGAGTGAATAGCTCACACAGCTGTGTGTCGTGCTCTGCAGCGCAGCAGCCTGAGCAGACCTGAGTTCAGACATCCCATACACTCCACCACCCACTCTTGGGATTTAACAAGTTTTATGGTGGTGTTGTCAGCTGGAGTGACATTCATACTTACTCTTTGAACAGAAACACAAAAAATGAGTAAAAGTCATGGTGTGTGTGTAAATGTGTGCATGCGAAAGGTCAGAGATATTTAAAGAGCCAGTGTCAAAGATAAGACATCATATTAGGAATGTTTTTCTGGTCAGCCTATGAGTCTACTCGCACCCAAGTGGGTGAGCGAAAGTGCAACTGTCAGTGTGTGAGTATGCAAGTATCAGTGCATCCCTGGGCCTTTGCTGTGGTCTCCCCATCGTCTCTGGTTCTGCCGTTTTGATTGTGGTCTACTCATATAGTCCCCACGTTGTTTATTGCGGCCCGTAGCCGACGCTGGGCCTGATACCTTTGCAGATTTGCCTGCCAGAAAAACTTTTATGATGAAATGTGAGGCAGGGAAAAGGGAGGTGAGGACAAACAGAGAAGCTGTTTTCTTTAAGCCTCTGTTTTACTTTGCTAACCAGTGTCCAGAATCCACATTTGGCTGTCACTGCAAAGCATGAGAGAGGAAGTCAAGGAGAATGAGTGTGTGTTTATGCATGTGTGTGCATATTTAATTGCAGTACATGCATGTTTGCATGTAGACAACTGTTGAATATATGCATGTGTGCTTGCACAACAAGTGGTTATTAGTCTGTGACGATTCTCTTAAGAAATTTTGCGTATTGCAAAGAATAAATAGTTGTGCAACCAAAGAATCTTGAAAACATATCAAGGTCATTTTTTTAAATGATATGGTGCTGAGTGAGGGGCTGGAAAGCTGACTGTAAGTGGGGGTTTGGGGGGAGATGGGGTGATATAGATGTGTTTTTAATTCATCTATTCTGCGGAACGCCTCAATGCAATCTCCAATGTCCCGTTTGGATTTAAACCGGGCCAGATTGGACAGCAGTGGGCCTTCCCTCACCTTTCACTTTCATACTCATTCTCTCATACACTAAACAAAAAGCTGTGATAACAAAACAGGATGTGGTCCCCTGTGTCCAATTGCATAAAGAGAATGAATACCCCAGTTGTCCTGAAGAGCGTAGGAGTTCTGCTTTGTGTGTTATCGCTCTCACATGGAAACACACAGAAATACACAAATCTACAAAGTCATCGCTGGGAAATGTGGGCCTGTCCCAAAGACAACCTGGCTTGAGGACTTGAGGGATTTCTCACACCAACACATCACTTTGTCTCACCGCAGGACCCGCACCTTTAAACGGCATTCGGAAAACTCCTGGAGAGTTTGGAGCATGGCTGGAGGGATGGAGTGTTGAAAGAGAGGTAGTAGTGTCGGGTTGAAAGAGAGAGGTGTTGTTGGAAGAGGACATTGAGAAGAACGGGACTAGAGGGAGAGAAAAATTGGAGAGGAAATCGAAGGAGAAGCAAGAGGTTAATCAGCTTGACTTGTTAGCTGTCTATCATCTCAGCATGTGTGCCAGCTGATAAAGTCATACAGTATTTCCTGTAACAGACCTGCTGATAGAGGAGAAGTTTCAGCCAGTGGAGGGGCAGCGCGTCAGCCGAGTTAATGTGCTCTTAAGAATTCCCATTATCTCTCCTCACCTTCTTTCACTTTTTCATTTATCTCTCTTCTTGCTCCTCTCCATCCTTTCATCTCTCCCTCCTCATCTGTCCATCTCTCCCTCCTTGTTTTCCGTGTACTGTGCCTGGCAGCAGTGAGCGCTTTAAGAGGGTATTAGCAGGGCGTCTGTACAGTACTATCACAGCTTAGTGGGCCAGTGCAGGTGAGACAGCAGGGATTTCCTGTTAGGCCTCTCTGCTACATTCTTGCTAAATTGCCCCTTGCCAGGTGGGGTTGGAGGGAGGGGGGG
>CAFUXE010000692.1:37931-61052 GCA_903364295.1 Serranus cabrilla
CTCAGGAACGCAGTATCTCAGAATCGCCTTTAGGGAATTCTTGGCACAAACATCCACTCAGACTCGAGGATGAAATTATTGGATTTTTGACATTTTGGATGGAATTCATATGCTAATTATGACAACATTTCACACAAATGTCCTAAAGGATAAAATTATGACATTTTATATCCAAAAGTTTAAGGTTCATTTTCACTGTGAAATCATAATGTTCTGCAAAAAAACAAAAACATGATTTAAAGCCACAACTCAAAAACAGAAGGGGAAATTATGACCATATTTCACAATTGGTGGGATATGGATCTGGTGAAACTAATTTTGAAGCCCACCTTGAAACTCTGGGTATTTTATAGCTCTTCTGTGCTGCTGGGTTGAAGACCTTGTTGTATTATCTAGTGTCATTGCTGAATATCAGTCTGGATAGAATGTAAACTGTTGCGTATAGCAATGCAATCACAACACTTGCCTCCTCACCACCTCGCTCATGATAGCCGCTGCACTCATCTGTTTGGGAGATCTTATCTGGAATTCCTTGGCTTCCGTGTTATAGTTTTATCTTCATGCGGTAATCAGTATTTGATTTTAAGTTTCCCATTTTGCACTTTCACATTTTTATGACATAAAAGAAAATGATCTGAATGTAATAAATTGGAACCTTTGTGAAGCAGAAACCCACTAAGTACTACTAAGCTACTCAGTCATTTGTGTTTATTCTGGACAACATGTTTCACTGATCTCTCTTAAGCCTATTTGATATAATTTCTTATTAAAACTATCTATGTGTTTTGCTTTCCATGTTAGGAAACATTGGGATTAATCCTTGTTTGTAAAAATATGCAAGAAAACTAAAACACATGTATAAATCTTCTCCATCTCTCCTCCTAAGTGGCTTATCATGTGTATTTATGCATGCTCTTTATGCTTTATTCATAAAGTGTGTGTATGTTTACACGCCTGTGCGCTTGCATTCAAATGAGTATGTATGTGTGTGTTGCTGATGAACACAGAGCACCTTTGTATTTCTAAACAGGCGCTGGTGGTTAGGAGCAGAATGAATGTTCGGGCAATGGAGAGGAAGCTGCTGAGAGAGTCACAGGCCTCGGTCGTAATCGTAGTGAGACCCGTACGAAATTATGTCTCTTTCATTTGCCCTTAGTTCTACCTCAACGTTTTTTTCCCCGTAGGCTGTAAAATAACGAGGACCTGCCTGTTTGGCTTTCAACACCATTCCTTTGCATGGTGCTTTATGGGTTAGAGGCAGAAGAGATTTGGTAGAAAGACATGCAGGCAGGTTAGCACACATGCAGGTACACAGTGGCATAATACATGTTTCTGTGCAGTTGTGCCCAACCATCTTTGTGTTGGGCAACAAATCAAAAAAGCACAGAAATAAACACTTTTTTGTCATTCTTTCATCAGGGGAAACTTCCTCTCTGACATACAGTATTGTCTGGAAGTGTTCCCCGACAGAAATAAAGAATGACCTATACTTTTCCTTGTTTAGTAAAGTCGAGATGATTTCAGAATCTGAGGTTCGTGCTTCTTGACCCTCCCTTCTCTTCCTCCCTCTCTCGGGCACCACTCGTCTTATGAAGTCATTTCGCTCCGTCGTTCTGGTCGATAACAGATGAGTAATGACTCCTCGAGCAAAGCAGCATGACATCAGGAAGGTCATTCGAGGGGAATAGGGGAAGGGTGTCATTTCCTGCTTTAAGGGTCTCTGTGTCACATTGTCCCCTTATATTTAAGACTATAGAGTCTATAGAGATCTGGTGGGGACTTCATAGCTTTGAGTATATGTTGGCAGTTGACAACTTTATGTCAGGCTGCTACTCTTTTTCAAGGAAACTTAAACAACAAAATAATGTGTAGCAGGGGATTGTTTGACCCAAAAGTGCAGGTAAAGTCTGGGACCAGGGAGAGACGGTTTGTCTTGTGTTACCTTTCTCTGAAAAGTGAAGATGTGAAGCGTTACATCTCATACATATGGACTTCCATATCAAGGAGCTTCAAGAATTTGAGTTTCTGTGGTCATGTGCCACACAACAGATGCTTGAAAGACAAAATCACAACATAAAGGCAACATTTTTAATTTTTAATGAACTCTGGAGTTGTGGATAAATGGACCTGATTCAGAAACTTACCACATGGGGGCGCCAGCTTACACAATATCAGTGTTTCCTCAGTCTGCCAGTGTTGCTCTGCTCCACAGGCGGCAGAGGATGGGAGGTGGTGCGAGGTGGTGGTGGGACAGGGGTTAAATCAAGTGCAAGCACATCCTCCTCACACTGAAAAGGTCACTGTCCTCCCTGAGGTTCATGTCCAAACTGTGTTTCTCTTTGAGGAGCCACATCTGAGTGCTCAGCTGCAGGAGGAAGTCCTTTAACAAACTCTGATGGCAGGAGATGAGAACAGTATGCAGGTGTTTGAGTATACTTTACACGTATACATAAACACACACAGTTTGTAGAATGTATTTAAGGAGAACTTAAAATAGCAGTATGATATTTCCAGTATTTAGTCTTCCATCGTGTTTCTGTCTGACTGTGACCTAGATTTCTCTTGGGAAGTGCACACTGTGTTACTACATATTGTTCAGTTTGCGGTTATTGTCCCTCTGTGTATTTGTGTGTGGCTGTATGTGTGTGTGTGTGCATGCATGCCTATACATACCGGTGCCAGGATCTTTGGGTTTTACAACTGTCCCTGTCATATTTTCAGAGGTGATGACAAGCGCAGAGAAATGAGTTGCCTTTCAGAAAGGGCGACCAATTATTGTTTGGTATTTTTATTGGTCCAAAAGAGTTATAAAAATACAAACGATTGTATTTTTATAGTGGTCACGCTCCACGCTGGTCTCCTTTGTGTTCTGCAGAAATGATTCCTCCGGAGGCCACCGAGTTCTAGTTTTTAGTTTGGATGGGAGACAGACGGGTCGACCGGGTTTGTGGTTCTGCTCCGGAACAAGCTGCTTTTAGAGCACGATTTTTCGCCAGAGACTCAGGGCCTGATACTGTTACACTAACTTCTCTCCTATTGCATTAGACCTCAGCTTGTCCTAATCATGGTCATACTCTACAGACTGCAACAGCAAAGCAACACCAAGGCTCCCAGTGGATTTCAAAGCCCACTGAACAGAATCAAAATGTTGTTGTTGACATCTATTAACTTTTTAACTTCACATGAATGTCAGCTATTGTTAGAGACTTCACATTTCCCCCTCACTTTTCTCATTCATTTGAGAATGAACTAATGCCATATTTCATGTTGTTTTGTTTCAGTGATATTGGAGCCCACATTTAAGCCACAAATTTCACCACTAAGTCTATAACACTATGACTGTAGCCTGCAGTTTGTAATGCGTAATTTGTAAACCATCTTTTCTCCCAATTTTTACATTAACAGTATTTTTTTTTTGTGTCGTGGTATCATTTTATGTTTACATAATTAGGCCAATAACTAGTCAGCTAATTATCTACTATTTTGCAAAAGTCATGTCATGTGCAAAGTCAGGGTCAGTAAAAGGTAACGCATCAACACTTTTAAGGAGAACCTGGTTTCGTCCTATCAGCTTGCTGATAAAGTTATCAGAGTCAAAACAGTATGGCTGTAAACAGTGGGGAACCGTGTGTGTGGGAGAGGACTGAGACAGACGTCATGGTTTCTCAGGAGGATACACACTCGCTGAGACAGACAGTCCACACCGCAATGCCTGGCTCATAGAGTCATGGTAGCTGCCTATCGTAGGTGGTCTGCTGCAGCGGGAGGTGTGTGTGGTTGGAGAGTGGGATGACATATGCACAGTGGTTTAATGATAAAAGCCTGTGTGTGTGTGTATGTGTATGTGTGTGTGTGTGAGAGAGAGAGATGCGGGAGTATAGTTTGAGGTAGCCTCATACACTCAGAGATAAAATGAATGACTGCTGTTCTCATCATAACAATCAGGGCTACTGGTTGGGAGGCCCCTCTCTCTCCCAGAAAGGCATACGGCTGCCCTGCACCTCGCCTGTCAACAAAAGACATTTCTCTTCGGAGAGTATGTTTTGACTTTGAGAATTCTGACAGAATTCCTCGCCCTCTTTCCCATATCCACGTCTCACGTGACTCCTTCTCACACGCCGATACAACATGTAAGTTATGTTCAACGTTTTTCTGCACAATTTCACAGAAGGCAGAGCGACGGCTAAATATTTCATCGAGGGGTTGTTATTTTGTGTGACCAGGCCAAAGCAAACTTAAGCCTGGTAGAGAATGTAATCATTTATCTAAGACCAGGGGCGACATGCTCAATTTGACTTGAAATAGGGCTCTGTGGTGCCCATAGGGACAGGGAGCTAGGGTGTGCATGAGTGCAGATGTATATGTTTCAGTGCGTATTTAGGAGTATGTTAAAGCTACTGGGCTGCTACAACTAGAGGCTAAAGCTAGATATTTGGTTTGTTTGTACTTCCTCTTGTGTTTACTGCGTGTGGAGATAAGCATGCTCCAGCGTCAGTGTTGTTTAATCTGTGAGGAATCACCGGTGCTTCATGATGTGGAGATCGTGAATGTTAAAGTGCATCTAGCTTTCGTGCACAAGTGCCTACATCCCTTGGAAAATAAGTGAAAAGTACCTCTTCAGCCCACTCACTTCAACAAGAGAAACAAAAGAGTATAAACGAGGGAACCCATATTAACTTGGTCCCTTTCTCTCTCATAATGTCAACTCTAAAATCCCATCTAACACACCCATGGCAATCATGAATTGCTGGGAATTGTATGTGACTTTTGTAGTGTGAAGCTTTCCCATCATTCCCTAAAGGGTTTAATGTCTCTATCGCATGTGGACCGACCAACCAGAGTCTTTAGCTTGGCTGTATAATGACGGTCATTAACCTATCAAGATCTGCCGAAGGGTCCTGACTGCTTTTTCCCAACCCCCTCCTGCCACTTTCCCTGCATTTCAAAAACCAAGATGGCTCCTTTAATTCTTTGCTCTTGCCCTCCAGGGAGCATGGAACACCAAAGTCTAAAGTCTAATTGGATTCATTTGTAAAATAGCTGTGGAGATTTGGACATTATCTATCTATGTACCCATGACTGGAATGCAGCTTGCCCTCCCCACCACTGGACATTTTTACCCTGTCACCATCTCAGCTAAAATGTGGTCTCTTGATGGCCTGAAGTGCTTTTCCTTCCTTTTTTATTGGATTCTCATGTTCATTAAATAATGAATTCTTTTGAGTTCATGTGCCTTTCTTTTGTACAGCACAAGGCCCGATCTGAGAAAGGACCACTTGGGTCAAATATGGAATTAATGCTCGGCAGCAGTGAGTGAATGGTGCTTTGTGTGTCTGTGGAAAAAACACTGAAGAAGACTGAGTTGGAGACGGGAAAATATATGTTCTCTGCCAGGGTATCTCAGGGAGTCCATCAACTTTTCAAACTACCTTTTTTATCAGGATGACATTCATTCAAACTCAAAGGAATGTAGAGTGTGCTTGTGGAAATTATAAGTCACCATGTCCTGTCACCAGATGTGCTATCCCTTTGTGACTAATTTGTCGACCTCTGGAGTCTTATTGCATCTCGCTGTGTCCTACCCCAGCTGCATCTGCTAGTGTTTTGTTTGGTACCGCTCGGAGCGTTTTGTGCTGCGTGTGTGTGCCTGTGCATGTGTCTTTGTGTGTGTTTGTGTTCTGTTTTGCGGATGTTCATCAGATAAAGGCTTTTGAACACCACAACTGGCTATTACACCACCACTTTAGCGACATGAGGTTAGCCGCAGAAAGGCAGATGCAGAGACACAGTCCTGTAAGTCAACGGGCTGAATCAACTCGTAGCAAAACGCTGCTAAACTAGTTCTGAAGCTGATATAGTCACATTATCCAACGGCTGTGCTGTTTACACCTCTCCGCTAAGTCTATCCTCTTCTCTCTTTGTGGATCCAACCATAATTGTGTTGACCCAAGCCGTACAGTGGAGGCTTTCATTGCTGCTCATCTTTGAGATGCCAGGCCAGAATGGAAGACATTAAAACAGGAAATTGGAGAATGCAGCCAGAGGCTGAGCACACTATTCAGTGTCTAGATTCATCTTCTCTATGAACCAGCGGTCGATGGGATAATGTTTTTTCGTGGTACTTTGATACCACAAGGCGTCCAGTCACGATAGTCCAGTTGTGTATGAATGCGACCTAACCTTCCAGGTTCTGTCAAAACCTTTCTACCCATTACTTTTTTTTAAATCTGTGTGGTTGTAAAATGTTTGTGTCACATCAATATGCTACTAACCCCAGCCCCTCTCTTTCTCTCCATCCATCTCTCTCCAGATTGAGAACCTGTTGGAGCAGTTAAAGGATAAGGACAAACAGCTGGCTGGATTGAGGGAAAGGGTCCAGGGCCTTCAAACGGACTCCAGCAACACAGACACTGCCCTGGCCACACTGGAGGAGGCCCTGTCAGAAAAGGTACACAACAGAGAGGGAAGAAAGGAGGGTATTGAAAAGGCTGTAGATCCAGAAAAGCTTGCAGAAGAGAGACTCAAGGCGAGGGTTGGGGTAACTCTGTTGCTGGGTGGATGGTGTGAAGAATTACACACACTATTAATGAAGAAAACTTGTTTATCAGGTGCAGACAATAAAAACTCACCAAATGAAAACCATTTGACCACCACTTGGTCTGGAAGGGGTCTGGAAATTTTTACCCATTGACGCACACTGGTCTTTCTGTAAGCTGGTACACAGCATACGTCTTAATTAAGTTGCGTGCTTTGCTATGACTCACTGCCATAATTTACTGACACAGCCTCTTGATTTATAGACCTTGGACCACACTAGATGAGGTCCTCTCTGAAAACAGTGAGGGAGAGAAGGGGAAGGGAGGTCTAAGGTGAACATAGACAGAGGATTAGTCCCTGTCTGTAACTGCGCTGAGCATAGGGAGGGAATGATCTATAGAATAAGAGGAGGATAGAAGTTTTGAAAGGGGGAGGAATGGAGGGATGGAAAAGCGGAATGGCAGAAGAGGCACGGCCCTGATGGAAGAGGTGGCCTCAGAATTCGGGGAGGGAGAGGTCAAGGAATGTAAGGGTGGAGGCAGAGTAAAAAATGACTAACTTCTGCAAGACATATGAAGGAAGAAGAGAAAGAACAGAGCTGGTAACAGTTATAGGAGCGGACTGGGATGGAAATTCAGTAAGAGATAACACAGCCATGCACATATAGAGGGAAAAATCAGCAACTGTGACCAGGAGTGAACATGATGAGAGAGACAGTTCAGACACAATGTGGTGTAAATTCTCAGTGAGGTTTGTACAGTCTGGGACAGTTAGTCAAATACAAGTTGATTTCATAGCCTTCAAAGCCTCGGTTAATATTAAAATGAGCAAAGTATCGTATGCATCCATACAGATCTACACGGCAGCGTACAGTAAGATCACAGAGCTATACAACCACCATGTGAATCAAGGTGAACTAAGCAGACTATCCACATGAGTGGACGAGTGAGTGAATGGGTTGGATGTTGGTCGTAAACATGCAGCGTTTGTTGTTTTTTGGCAACATGAGAAAGCAGCTGGTCTCCATAAAGCTTCTCCTCAACACCACTGAGCTAGCACACCACCACTAACACTAAAAGATGATCTTGTGGCCAGCAAGAGATGGTCTTGTTGGCCACTGTGGTGTTTTGCCCTCAGTAGAATGCAGTCCTTTCATCATGCGGGTACATTAACCCAATAAAACCGCATTGATCTTTCCTTATTCTTGGGTAGATAGGTTACATTTGAGAAACTGGAATGCTAATAGTGTTTTTCTTTCTATTCAATTTAGTGATGTGTTTATGAATTTGCACTCATGGTTACTGGGTGCAAGTGATTTTTAATGAGAGACAGGCTTGAAGAAAGGGTAGATCGGATGTTATATACTGTTCTGACCATGACCACGGAGATGTCAAATCCTAGTCTGGCAGTGTTCACAGTCTACCTTGAACTGACTGGCTTGGTTTCAGAGTGACTGGAGCTTGCTTAGTTTTGTTGCATGTTTGAAGTTGTTGCTCGCACACATTTGTTGGTGCTACAGTCTTAAAAAATGATTGCTTTGGCGCTGGAGGCTAAAAAATGGTTCCCATTTACATGTTTGTTTGTACTGCGGGCTAAAAGATGGATGCTGGTTTACATTTTGTTGGCACTGGCTGCTGCTTAAGAGTTTATAGAGTTCTCAGTTAAGACAGATGTGGATGTCCAGCTGTATGTCTTGTTTTTGCAGTGGCTGCCACATTTTATAGGTTCCAGTGTGCAATCTATGTGTATGTTAATGCATATATATTTCTGTTTGCAAGGAAAAAGATCAGCAGAAAATATTCTACAGGAGCCCCCATGACAAAATTTGAATGGAGCATATCTCCTGCATGGTGAATGTGATTAGATTTTAGGAACTACAGCTGTGAATGAGCCAGTCATTGTGAGGCATATTGCAAACAGCTGAGGGGAATTACACAATACAAGCATGACTTAAGTGCTGTACCTGAGCCAGGGCTATGTTTCATTACTGACACTTTAAAAGGTGAGGTCAAAGTTCAAATATGAGCATCCCAACAGCGTATTTTTCAGCAGTTCAGAACAGGAGACATTAGTGCTGAGTCAGGTAACAACACCCCTTAATAAAAAGTGTGTGTCCTTTACACAATGTTAAGTGCTTTGACACTGATCACGTGAAAGCAGGTTAAGTGGAGTCAGACACAGAGGTGCTTCAGTTCCTGACAGGTTTGAACACATATCTGTTTGTGTGTGTGTGTGTGTGTTTTTCTCTGCCTTGTAGGCTGCAATTATTTCCTCTGATTGTGTGGAATTTTATTTCACTTGACCTACATTTAATTTATATAAATTCAATGACACAGAAAAAAGAATTGTTTGCCTTGTGTTCACAGAAATCTGTCTATTAATAGACACGATGTCGGCTGTGTTTTCATTCAGTACATAGATGTTTTCACTTAAAATGATCTTTTATCACCTAAATTTGTTGTTGTTGCCGACAGACTTTGAAATGAATAGCATAATGGCACAATAAACTGTAAATCCCTTTTCTGCCTCGGCCCATCTGTTTACCCAGAAACCACTTCTGATGCAGCCTACATATAATTCAGCTGTGATGAGGAGAACGTTGGCGAGCTTTTCAGACTTTGTGGTCAACACAGGGTGTGTGTAATGTGTTTACAAGAGCGAGTGTGTGTGTTGCTAATCACACTCCCTGTCACAAACCTGGTCTTGGAGCCAGTCGCTAGCCACAGTGCTGTGGTTCTAATTAACAGGCTGGGGCATTGTGCCCGGCTCTTTGGTTTGTACGTCTGTGTGTGTGTGTCGGATTGTGATGTTATGTGTGTGTATTTTTGTTGTGTTTACATGTGCTCCACACTTTTTATTATCACATCCTGGTCTCTTTCCCTAAACCCCAAACATCCTAGAGATATTTCATAATGTGGGGAAAACACCCAGGACCTATTAGCCATGTGGTCTCTCTCCCTCTCTGTTCTCTCTCCCTCGCCCTCTCCTCCAAAGCCCACTATGCAGTGCGTTACTGTGCCAGGTCTAGTTAGTGGGTGTATTTGTCCAATTACCCAGGGGTTTAAAGCTGCCAATCATGCGGCGATGCCACATCGTAAAGCCTCATTGCTGAGCTGTGCTCTGTGCCTAAATAAACACCTGAGTAAACACCTTGATAATCACTCCAGTCCACACCTAAACACACACACATACACCTTAACACACACCTACTACACACACCTTGCATGCTCCGCCACCCATAGTGTGGACCTGGTCTCAGGCCAATGCCCAAAGCCGTGGTCCTCCCGCTGTCCGATGTGATTAGAGAATAGAGAAAATTATGATGTAAACATTCCAACTTGGTTTATCAGGAGGCCGTGTGGAGCTGTGAGGCGCTGATCTACAGTACTGTCCAATCCGTTCGCAATAAATCTGTCTCTGTCCCTCGACCCTTCTCCTGCTTCCTCCGTCTCTCTCTGTTCTGCTTGGCTCTGATCTCCTCATGTCCCTGCTATTATTTATGGCAGTATTATTTATGATGGGCATTTATGAGTTTGTCTTTGGCCTCACTTCGCGAGGCATGCCGGCGAGCCCAAACAGCGAGAAGACTGGCTCAAATTTTTCAATAATGACAGGAAAGAACTGTAATCACACAGGGCTGACAATCTTTTTAACACGGGAAGCATAACACGTTTCTCCAAAGCTTTTATGCACATGATTACTATCCAGGCTCTTCACTGTAATCCAACTCACACCTCTTATCAAACCTCATTTTCTTTTGTTCTTTTTACAACCTCAGGAGCGAGTGATCGAGAATCTGCGCGAGCAGAGGGAGCGGGAAGACAGGGTTCGGCTGGAGGAGCTGGAACTGATGAGGAAGGAGAACCAGCTATTAAGAGACAAACTTTCAGCCCTGCAGCCCCAGAAACTGTCCCAGAGTCAGCCTGCTAACCCCGTCCTGACCCAGAACCTGAGGCCCGATGGAGAGGTCAGTACACATGAGTTATGATGCGGTGAGATTTTGTAGATAACAAAAAAATAGGCGTGTGTGCTTGTTATGCAGTGTTGGTAAATGTTGTAAATGTGCTCCGGCTGTTGTATCACATTTAATATGAAATAACCACAGAACCATTCGTGGTTGAAACAGTGTGCATGTTGATACCAGCACCATGCACAAGATTGACAGTCTGGTATGTGTGTGGACTGCAGACAAACAGCCATCAATATTTCATCGTTCTCCACATCATAACAGACTTGCACATGCTTCATCACTTGTGCCAACTTCTGAACAGAGCCCCAACACAAAATCTTATTTCACAGACCTCATAAAACAAATAATAACAAGTACCATTCTCGAAAACCTTTTACTGCGGAATACTTCAAACGAACATCATGACGCCTTATAATTATTTTTTACTGTACAAAAAGAATTAAAAGAATTTACTTTTACAACCACTCTGCAGTGGTTGTAATACGCTATTTGCACCCTGTATTTACATCTACAGTAGTAGTAATTCCACTCTCTTACCTCCCTGTGTGCATCCACAATATTGTTAGCAACTCCCTAGCAAAGGGCCTGCCTGCACTTTGTCCCAAAGGATAAAGGGATGAATTAAGAGAGAGTGATTTATGGACGTAAAAGATCCCTCTATCCCTGTTCGGGTGCCAAGTCAGAGGCCTGGCTGTCTTTTTTCTCCCTCTTTTTCCTCTCCCAGGCTTACAAGCCAGGACAGAATCTTGCCCTGCCAGAATTTATGAGAATGTTTTCTTTTATTCTCATAAAAAGCATACACACATCTCATTCCTGTGAAATGATATCTTGTTGAATGTTGACGCGGCACCACATGAAAGCGACAGCAGCTCAATAACTCTCTGTAGCGCGCAGATTCACACTCTGACAGAAGTGTTGCCATAATTGTGCTATTTTGTGTACTCGGCAGCAATCAGATCTGTTATGTAAACTTGCAGATTCTTCAAGAAGACAGATGATGTTTGTGTGTTTATATTTGTGAGTTGGTGTGTGTGTTTCTTCCTGTGTTCCTGTGCATGCATGCCAGCACAGAAACATCTGCATGTTTGTGCAGATGTGTGAGTGTCTGCATGTGTGTTGGTGTGTTTGATCCTATTGTAGTGCAGTGAAGTGTGGAAGTTTGTGAAGCTGTAATACTCTGCAGGTCAGAGGTGAATTGACACGGTGCCTGAGATCAGAATGTGATCAAACTGACCTGCCACAAACACAAACACACACAGACACACATTAACCTTGGTTTTGTCAGTCTGTGTATTACACATTTTGATCCTGACAGCCGCCTGTACTTTCAGTTAAAATACTGCAATGTGCAACAAAAGCTTTACTTGATGACATAAATGCAGTTTGATGAAACAACACAGAAGAAATAGTTCATTATTAAGGTTTATTTGTATATATAGATCCTTATGTGCGATTTAAAAAAAAGTGGTTTATAGATTTGTCAGAAGCTACACAGCAAAATGTGCTTTATCTTAATTGCTATAATAAAGAAATGTCATGAACAAATTATCTTTACTCTCCTTGGGACTGTTAATGCAACTAAAATACTGTTGTTGCTTTGCTAAATTGTTAAATTCCCCAGTGTCATATTTTCAGGAAAATTGTATTTTTCTCACAAGCCAGTTTAACTTTTTAATGTTTTCATGGTGCGCCATCTGTCTTTCAGAGGCTACAGTGAAAATACTGGTACTGTATACAACTAGAACAGCAATCCATTGGTGTCAAACAATTTAATGATATCTGTCTGAAAGTCTGTCTGCAAAATTTAAATGAGAGTTAAATGGACCTTGCCAATTCCAAAGACGTTCCTTGACCTCTGACCTCAATATATCTGAGAGTTCTGTGGTTAAGTATGAATCTCCTCTTTACAAACATGCTTATTTTATGCTAATCTTGGAAAAATAACATTCTGTTTTTTCTCATGCACTACAAATATCTTACTTTCTTCTATTATATTTGAATATATCTGCATTCTGGGGTCCCTAAACAGCCTTTTCCTTGCATGAATTGGGAGGAAACCTGAGATTATTGATGTGTGATTATGTCAGTATCCATAGTAGCATTTCATTGCAGTGAGACCATTAAATAAAATGAACTCACTGTATCGACTGACCTGCTGTGACCTCTCGGATAATCACATAATAATCAGGGGGTTTTTGAGCAGTTTTGAGTACAGAAGTTATCACCCTTCAAGCATTAAAAAGAACATGCAGTTCCTGCAGAAATCTCCCAAATGTCAAACGATTTTGATACCAAACAGCAGTGTTGATTTTCTTTGGCATTTCTCAAGGTCTTAATGTGATTTTTTTGGAGGATTTTTTAAAAACCTTTTTTTCCTTTGTTATCAATTCTCAAGTGGTTAAAGATAATAACATTTAGCAACAAATCTGTGTAACAACTGGCATTAACCCATTCATATAAGTCAGCAGGGAATGGCCATCAAAGGTAATTTTTAAATATTTATGACTGGAAAAACTTACTTCTCAAATTATTGTCACTACCTTACCTTCCTTGTTACATGAATCCAATATTGGTATAAAAAGCGCTCTCATTTGACGTTAATCTCAAACACCTCCAAAAATGGAGATAGAAGCTTTTTGCCTGACTGCAAGCACAAACTCTACATCTGCATGAGAAGGAAATGGGCGTCAGGTCGTGAACACACGGTGGCCCACTCACTGTATCTGCACATGTTTGTATTACTGACTCAGGCAGGCTGTTAGCTGAGCTTTTTATCTTGACCTCAGAGCTCTGTTGACTTCACTGCATCCTCATCCTCTTCCCATAAAACAGTATTTGTTGATTCCGACGTTAATAAAGGACTTCTGAAACTAAACACTTGTTCTTCAAAGAGAAAATTGTGAAGAACCCTCAGGGAAGGCAGTGACCTTTCCAGAGAGGGTTGGCTTAAATCAGCAAGGAGGCACCACACCTCAGCTCACTTTAGAGCCCTATTCAAAAGGCTCTTTTCAAACCTGGCACACGTCATATCTTCTTACCTTTTTTATTGCCTTTTTTTTTCTTTTTTGTTATTCTCTGGGGGTTTTATGATGAAGATAAAACTCAGGCATTAATTTTTGCACTGATTTAAAAAGATCAAACACTGTTGTATCTAATATATACTGTAGAGACTCATATAACCTTCAGGAGTTCAAACTTTTTTTTTTTTAAATGTTACCTCGCCTTGGTGTATTGGAGTATCATCTATCCCAGTTCAGATCCTGGTGGCCACACATATTTAACTTATTTATAATATTTACACTTCCGAGACATTTCCAGGAATGATAATAATAATTTCAGTGACCAAATATGTAATCGTATCTTGACTGGCCTTCCCCCCCTCCTGTCATAATATCACAAATTCTTGTTTGACCCGCCGTCCTCTCAGCCCCTGCTCTCCTCTTGTCTGTGTTTTCCACTGAAAGAACATAACAAACTCTAGTCCACTTAGGCCTAATGCATTTTGTGCAAGCTTAGATTGGGCTTGATGTGTGTGCACAAGTGTATGAGGCTAGGTGTGGAGGTAATGGGGGTGAGGACAAGGTAAATAAGGTCTGCTTGCCTTCCAGTGGGCCAAGTGTTTCCCTTTTTCACAGCATTCAATATCCCTAATACAGGCTCTGTGTATACTAAAACGTGGCTTTTTAAGGTCACATGTGGCACATATATTGTAGAGAGGTTAGTGAAACTCATATGGACACAACGAAAGTACACAAAACAGCAGTCATAGTCTACGATAATGTCATTATTGGCATTTTTTAACACTTACAGATGTGTTCTTTATCTAAAACCTTTCAAACATTTGTTGTCGTCTGTTAGTTTGCCCATGGCTGTATCTCCCGTGTGCAGGGGCCAAATTATGCATATGGTTTATCTGGTGGGTTTGTTATAATAGGAAAGAGGCATTTGTTCACATTGGGTAGTGGTAATAGTTAACAGACACTCCTCAGGGTTTTTTTTTCTAATGACAGACTCAAGCAGAGCAACATGTACAGTCCCAGAACTATGTAGACCTGACAATAAATTGCTCAATGTGTGTGTGTGTGTGTGTGTGTGTGTGTGTGTGTGTGTGTGCGTGTGCGCGCTCACTTGATGATGTTTAAACGAGTGGCCTCAGCTGTTTCAACAAGTTAAACAATCTTCACAAACACAGCAGACAGAGTAAAGACCAAGTGAAAGAGCGAGAGGTAGAGAAAAGATAATTCTAGGGTACAAACTTCCTCTGGGATATTTTTCTCAAAGAAGAAAGAATTCATCAGTGTAACCCTCTGTTTTTATTTCAACATTTTACTTGAAGAAAAAAAAATTGAGATGTTTGGTGGTCTCCTGAAATCGCAGCCAAACAGAGGGAGACGGTAATTTTATAATGATAATGACTGAACTCCAAACTCGACTTGACGGACGCCCCGGGGAGACGACTGATAGACGCAAACCACAGAAAAGCAGGCAGCAGAGGAACCGGGGAGGGGGTGATGAAGGGATGGGAGCGGATGAGAGCACAGATTGGTTCTGCTTCAGATAGATTGTGTCCCTAACCACAAACTCAGGATTGACTTACCTTTTCCTTTAGCTTTCAAAGTGCACCATGATCTCACATCTGACCCCATCTCACTGCCAGTGTCCAATCTTCAAGTCCTGCAGGATTTAACAAATTTATGGCTGTACGTATAAACTGTCTTCTTCTTTTAACTTTTATGTATTTCTCTATTTTTATTAACTTCTAGTTGCCAGCCAAAGTGGATGGACCCCCAGCAGGAAGCCCCACGGTACGTCCTGCTGTTTTATACCTTTGTGCTTGCACGCGTTTGTGTGTGTGCAGAGGCCATTTTAGGACATCTCAGACTCTCCCAGCTCTCTGTTGCCAGACTTGGCTTAGCTTTAATCTGTCTGAGCTGTATTTGGTCACGCTTAGCTCAACATCCGTCAGCCATATCTGCCCTTTGTCATTTTCATCTATTTTTTGTCATCCATAGCTGTGCTCGGTCTCACTTCGTTAGTTTCAGCTGTGTACGTCAGCCTGGGCTGGCCTTCTGCCACAGTCACCTGCACTTTCAGCTCAATTCTTACATGATAGCATGCTAATTCGATAGCAATATAGCATACTAATGTATTTGCATAATACTAACTTAATTCTATTGTACCATGTACAACAGTTCCAGTCGAGGCTCATCACTTTAACTATATTATAAAGTGAAGCAAAGGAGGCACCACACCTAAGCTCACTTTAGAGCCCTATTCAAAAGGCTCTTTTCAAACCAGGCAGACGTCATATCTTCTTACCTTTTTTATTGCGTTTTTTTATTTTGTTATTCTCTGGGGGGTTTTATGATGAAGATAAAACTCAGACATAAATTTTTGCATAAGATCAAACACTGTTGTATCTAACATATACTGCAAAATTCTCTTGAATTTCTCATAACATAACAGTCGTCATTTCCAGATGCACTAAACCATTCAAATCTGCCTTTACCTACAGTAGGTGTGCTTAATGATGAACCCCACTTAATCATACTTATACATAACATCCCCTAATATAAGTGTTGTGCATTGTGAAAATGCTCTGGCCCATTCCCAAAAGTTGGTGAGATGGCCAAAAGTTGAAGACTTTCAGCAGTATTGAGACCTATGCACGGTTGAATACTGTTTAAAAAAGTATTGTTTCTCTAATGCTCAAATGCATCCACTCCCTCTGTCTGTCCTGCCTTTGCCCCAAAGACCCAGAGCACAGAAGAAGCACTCCGGAAGTGTCCAGACATCACGGACCGTCTGAGGCTTCTGGAGCAGGAAGTGGCTCGCAACAAAGAAGAATCTGGGAAGTCCCAAGCGGAGGTGGAGAGGCTGATGGCAGCTCTGAGGGATGCTGAGATGGACAAACTGTGCAAGGAGAAGAAAATCGCTGAGCTGGAAAGGTGAGGGTCAAAAATTCAGTGACAGTCATATCCGTTACGAGACACCACCTGGGTGTCCTCACAGGCTGGTGTCCTGTCCAAGTGACCGGATCTTTGTAAGATCTCAATTCATTCCTAAGTGCTCTATTTATAAAGGAGTAATCCATGAGACATAAACTGTCTAGATTGTGTCCTCCCAGCACTTGAACCACTTCCACACTGTCATGCTTCCTGCCTGATGTAATCACACTGCAGAAATGTGCAATGTAACCTATGCACGTGTATTTTTTAATCATGTGACTTGATGTCTTATCGTTTGTAGCGTCTGCAGACCTGGGTAAGTACTTTTTAGTGTGCCTATTAAACACATCATCGTAATATTGCTGACACTGTCCGTAACCATCACATCTGACATCATGCCATGGCCGCTGGGTTGATTTCAAACTTTCCCAGGTATAAAGTTGAAAATTTGGGGTATTTTTTGGCTTAAATCTGATTCCCAGGAAGCTCAGATTTGACTATCCCAGCGGGGCAGTAAATGTATACGGCAAACAATCTCGACCCTCATTCCTGTCACAGCAATACCACAATTAGAGACTTTATATGTTTCCTGATTCATATCACAGGAGACATATAGCCTCTCCATTGTGTTGACTATTGCAAATCTTCTTCACATTTCATCGCTTTCATGAGTGCTATCGTGTGTTTTTCCTCTTATCATACCGTGTTTTCCATTATGTGTCCTTTAAACCTGACAGGTAAGTGGATTTGTTTCTGTCTTTTATTACTGTAAATGCATTCAGTAAATGTGTGCGTGTGCGTGCATGCGTGTTTTCGAGTTTGCCAGGAAGGCAGCCAGCAGCATGCCAGTGGGAGGTGATGTATCCAGCCCAGACACTGGCTGTTTATACTACTCTGTTTATTACTGGCACAATGCTACTCAATTATCATCTGATTTATGGATTGGCATGGTGTGTACATGTGCCCAAATGAGTGGTTGTTTGATGCCAACGCAGAGGTGCTGTGTGTGTTTGTGTGTGTGTTTACTTCATGTGTGTGTGCGTGCATGTGTGAAAAAGAAGCAAAAAAAGAGGCATGTTCGAATATGTACAGAGTGTATGTCTGGATTGGTTATAATTAGTTGTGTGCTAGTTGGCAAGTATGTAGATTGATAGCGGTGGTTTCTCTGTTGGTGGATCGCTGCCTGCCTTAAGGGAGCCACAAGTGTGAAAATAGGAATGCGAAAGAACAATTTTTTAACATGCGTTGGCTCCGTCAGGTGTGTTAATGCTAGCTTTGGTTCTGAAAGGCTTAAAATGTATCTGGATGAGCTGCATGCACTGAATCCAACACAGTTTCCTGCCTCATTCATTACCCGTTTTACAGACTCTCCACTCTGGCATGGAAACCGTGTGCTGACTCAAGCTGTGTGGGAACGCATGAGCATCAAATATAATAGGGATACAGTAGCTCCCGCAGAGTTTGTTCACACAGTCAACTCTCTGTTCCAATGTGTTTATGCATGCGTCATGCCTTTACCTCTACATGTGTCTGTAACTCACATGCAGCTGTCACCAGCGTGTGCACCACCATGCACATGTGTGTGTTAATCTGTGCCTTTAGTTTCTTAGCGTAGACGTTTGTGGAACAGAAGAGTTTCTTTCCCCCCAGCTCGTCCAACTTATCTGGGCTGCTGTCTCATTAGTGTCAACCGGCACTGCTATCAGTCTGACCCCNCCCCCCCGGTCAGTGCTCACAGGTCAGAGGTCACATGCGGTCATCTGCAGGTTATCAGAGCAGCATCCAGTGCAGTCAAACACTTCCGCTGTAATAAAATGTAGGAGGAAGCAAGCAAGCACTGAATATGTACTTTGGCTGCTCTAAATGACAAACCATTCTGACCCAATTCACTATAAGCCTATAATCTATAAATCACAAGAAGAGTGAATTTGTGTATAAAAAACCTCTTGACCATATATTGCCATTTCTCCATCACCTTATACTAAATAGATTTTGTTTTATGCACAAGTTGTTTAAAATCAAACACATATTCAGAACTTTATTGCTAAATGAGACCAAACTGATTTTGGAGGGGAAAGTTAATCAATAACCAACATGATGACCGATATACAATTTTTTTTAGCTGGAATAAAAATAGACCTTTTATATGTGGATTGTGCACCGATTTTTCTCCACTCTGCAAATGTACCCAGAAAGCTACTAACGCAAACATAAAACTTTATGTTTATAATTTTTTACATTCATTACACAATGTATTACATTGTCAGCCAATTCTATAAACGCTAACTGAGAAAATGAAGAATAAATAGGAATACAATAAATAGCTGAATAAACATTATTACTGTTCATTTTCAGTCAATTGCTGACTATTCAAAAAAAGAATAGCATACCAGACAGCATAGACACAGATACCGATATGCCTTTCATATGCCAAGATTGGCCAATAATATCTGTCAACCAATACATCTGTTGGGCTGTCTGGCAGCCTGAAATTGGCAATATATTTGCACAGGTGTGTGTACCCCCCTGCGTTGTCCTGGGGAGGCAAACTATTAAATTAGCATAATAAAGGGACAAAAAAATCTTCCATCTACTTTCTTACTTACATCCTGCTAATATGATAGATATGATATGATATGATGCTTTTTAGTGTAGCACAATGGCAGAAATTCTGCAAATTTATTTGGTGACCCAAATAAATTGTTTATCAATGAAACTTCTGCTATAACAAAGATATTTAACAAAGATACAAAAAAAAATATTTTACGCATGTGTGTGTCTGCACATGTGTTCTGTG
Organism: Serranus cabrilla; assembly: GCA_903364295.1. Taxonomy (NCBI): domain Eukaryota; kingdom Metazoa; phylum Chordata; class Actinopteri; order Perciformes; family Serranidae; genus Serranus; species Serranus cabrilla. The sequence continues at coordinate 57,184 of CAFUXE010000692.1, forward strand.
ACAGCATGGGTGGACGAGTGTGTCCGTATGCTGATTGGACTTCTGTGTAAGACAGTGTGAGATGTGTCTGGGCAGAGGATGAATGTCTTTTTAATCAGAGTGTTTTTGTTGGAACTCACTCAGATGGCCTATTAACCACTATCTGGATGGAGAGAGAGAAGAACAGATGAGGAAATATACACTTTCTCATCCAGTTGGCAACGCAGCAGAGAGAATCAAAGATGAATGTAGCCAGCAGGTCATTGTAATAAATATGTTCCAGCTCAGAGGAGTTTCACTCACAGCTATTTCATATAGCTTAGATCTCCAGGTGATCTACTGCAAATCATCAATGATAACACAGGGTAGTTTATTGTTGGTGCTTTATTTACTGCCATGTGTGTAGGTGTAAATCCCAGCTAATCTGCCTAAGTGATCAGAGACACTGAACAGGCTTTGTGGAAAGCATCTGTATCAGCTGTTAACACTGATGCTAATACTTGGATTTGTTAAGAGGAGCTTTGAGAGCCATGCTTACTGATCTCCTGGGGTAGTTTGTGTGCATATGGTGGACTAAAATGGAAAAATGAATACGTTTTATAGTATGACATACTAGGATGAATCATTCTAATCTTTTCCCGATGATTTCATATAAGCAGCACTTTAAGTGTTTGCCCTGCGTCATGTTTCTACACTTTATGTAGTTGGCAACATGGTATTTAATGTCTTAAAGTGCATAAGACGATCCAGTGAACAGTCTTTTTGAAACATGGCCAGTTTTAATTATCCTTAAACTTTAGCAGTAAGCAAACATATTTAAGAGGTTGTCCAAACATCTTCAGTTGGTGACAAAAGTTATTTTCTTTTTTTTTATGTTGGGTGGATTTAAATCCTTTTCCCCTTATTTATGGTTCTAAATTGTTAACTAGTGAAACTGTTATATACAGTTCTTTATGCTGTTTCAGTCCTACACTTTAAATGTTTTTGTGGTGATGTGGGAGCGAAACTTTGGGAGTAAATCAGCCTTCCAGTCTCACCATATCACAGCTATTGACGTGGTAAGCACTCTGGTATGTAGGGGAGGGTTTCAGGAAGAGGGAGGTGTGTGTGTGTGTGTGTGTGTGCATATATGAACGTATGTATGTACTGTAAGTGTCTAGGATGACACTGAGGAGAATACAAGTGACTAGTTTAGTTGGGGAGGTCTGTTGGCTGTTCGGACTCAACAGTTTGAGCACATTTGATACCAAACCATATGACACCTGGAGGACAATGATCTGTGTCCGTCATAGAGAATTGGTTAGTTTTTCCCAAATCTCTCATTCTATTTCATTTTTTCTGACCGCCTGAATTATCCAGGTATTTCATACTATCTCTGGCGGTCATAAGGAATTTATAGAACCATAGTTATATCCCGTAAATCTTGTGGAGTGGAGCAGAGAGAAAGGCGATAGTGAAAACTTGGCAGTCTGCTAAGTTGTTGCTCTCGCTACCAATATTAGCTGCTCTGTTTCAACAAAGTTAGGCTGAACAATATGTGCATGCAGGCTGAAATTCAAACGTGTTGTTCTGATGGGACCAAAGGGAAACTTGCTCTCTCTTTGTGCCGTAGTGTGTCAGATTGGCAGGGGGGGAGGGGTGTGCGGTACCGTCATGTTTTCAAAAATGTAAGTGTTAGTTCTTGTGACATCCTTGGCCTTATTCCTACAACCATAATAAAAGCCCAGATGTTTAGAGCATTCATTTTTAGAAAACACACACACTGGATGCATGCATGCCAATACACACATAAGCAACATATTTCAATATAAAAATGTTTGCAAACAGCTTGTGTTTCTGTGTGTGTTTGCAGGTGTTCATGTAATTTATATGTCCATTTTAAAAGACGTGTCAACTTCCTGTTATATATAGCTCTCATTACAGCATTATAGACAAGTTGCACCTGCACCAGAGAGGAGTGTTTCATAACACACACCCTACATACAGTGAATTACTCTACATTTTCTCACATTTGAACACACAGGCAGACATTCCTCCTCTTTAACCTCCTTTCTGTTTCACCCTGTCATACACACACAGACAATATACAAAGGCTACAGTGAAGCCGTGTTTTTGTTACGATAAGACATGTCTAAGCACCATAAAGCATCTATCAGTAATAAACAGACTTGTTCTGTTTGGATCTCTCAGCACTGCATCCAGACAAGCGCAGATAAAACTTCAGACTCCAGCAGTGATCCAACTGCCTCGCGCTATACTTTTATAGTCACTTGTTTCTGCTCTTTTTCCTGTAACCCCCTCCCTTTTTCACTACAGAGAAAATATATTTAATTCAGATCATATCTGCCTCTTATTCCATATATTGTGCAACTGCCCTGGTGTGTCCTTGTCTGCTTGAAATCAGAGGATTTTGTTCCACTCTGCTGTTTATTAAAAGAGTACAGGAGAAGACAGAGTAAGAATTAAGAGTTATGAAGGGGGAGATAAAAATCAGTTAAAGGGTTATTACTCCTTTAAACCTGTATTCACTCAGGAAATGTCAACTGAGAATGCATACACTTTTACAGAAGCACCCTACTTAATATTCGCAGTTTCCCACATTCAGATCTGGGAACGCCTGCAGCTTCCTGCCGCATCAGCTCTATTCATGCCATTCAGTTACTCTTTGTGCCTTGCTCAAGAGCACATCAGCCGTACTCCTCGAGGAGGTTAGGGGAATGTTCATTCATTCTGTTTTTCTCAATCCCTTTGTGAAAGTGTGAGACAAACAAGAAATGAATGTTAGGATAATGGCAAAAGAGAGAGAGAGGGTGATAGAAGTATGTACAGAGATATTCTTGAGAGAAAAAAACAGAGCCGTCCTTTGACAGCCAGAAATAAAGCGGAGCTGCTTATGTTGGAAGGCGGATGTGTGGAATGCTCCAGGTGAAAGAAGCAAGAGGAAATGTGAAAAATTACTTATTACGCTCAGTTTAGGAAACGGCTGGACTCATGCACAGCGCTCTGTTGCTCTGTTTCTCTCTCTCTCTCTCAATTCATCTTTCTACGAAAACTTACAGCAATAAAATACTATTTTCCCCCTATGAATTTACTCACTTCGGTACTCAACAAATCACAGATTTCCTTCATATTTTCCACTCAGCCCAGCCCGTGTGCTTCTCTTTCACACTCTGCGTGCCCTCATTTGCCTTCACATTGGTCAAAACACTTACTTCATTTTGCAGTGATGGGTCGATGGGGGCATATCAGCTATCAAAAGGGACCAGCGTGTCCGCTGGTTTATACACCTGTGCCAGTGGCGGCTGTGTGTGATAGCTGATATGCCCTCATGGCAAGTCTGTTCTCCATGGACATGCCTCTGAGCTTATAAAAACACACACACAGACATCAAAGATGAGACTCTAAACAGATCCTCCTCCTCCTCCTCACTGTGTAAATATGTGCGTGCATGTACGCGCATGTGTACACATACTTCATTCATAATGGTAACAGAATTGAATGATAATCTTTATTTATGCAGCACTTTTCAAAACCCACTCGTAAAAATGATAAAAAGAGCGAATAAAATCAACAGCAGAGTCATTAAAAAAAGAAATAAAGAAGAAAGCCAGAGACATGAAATGACAGCCCTAATAAACTGACCAAGGCTGTGTTTTTGTGCACGAGGAGTAATATCAAATATAAATACTGTCATAAAGTTCTCTCGTCCTGCTCGATCTTCTCTCACTATTACAAATATCTCCTCAAATGTAGAAGCACTGTGTTTGAGTGTGTGTGTGTGTGTGGCAAGGTGACTGTGTATTAAAAATATTCATAATGTTGTTAGGTATACTTCACATTAATTGCGCACTAACATCACTCATAAAAGCTGACACATACACACACACACA
>CAFUXE010000692.1:61083-82289 GCA_903364295.1 Serranus cabrilla
ACACACACACACACACACACCATTCTAAGGGCTGTGACAGCAAATATTTGCCCATATGTGGGGGCAGCTTGTATGTTTTGCCCAGAGTAAACACACCCGTGTGGATATGGAATAATAATGTGGCGCGTTTTAGCAGCTGCTTGGTCACAGCCTGTTTACAGTGTTTGAGAGTTCTCTTAAGCACTAATTTGTCACTGTCAGCTTTTTCACACTTTCTATACATTTTTTTTTTTTTACGCGTGAAGGCCAAACTGGGAGCTCAAAAGATTCTATTTTGAGAGTGTTTGTGAGAAGATATAGATTGTGTATTAGTGCAGCTGTGTGTGTCTTATGGTGTATTGGTTTTGTGGGGTAATGTGTGTCTTCCTGTGAGTGTATTAAGTGTGTGTGTGTGCCATAGTTCAGTAGATGACAAGAAGCAGGTCTTTGTGTGGAGGTAAATAGGCAGCCTTCCTGACTGGTTAATACACGGTTTAGCTCTGTAATCAGGATTTCAGCAATGCACAACGCTGACAGCAGATTTATTATCCTGTGTGTGTGTTTCTGGCACTGCCATAGACTTATTTATTTTCCAAAAAGCACATGTCCTTGTGTGTGTGTGTGTGTCATCGTGTCTTCTTTATCTGTAGACTCCTCTTGCACACATCTATTTTTGAGAATGTGTGTTTGTGTGCGTGCGTGTGCTTGCATCTCCTGTCTGCATGTGTTTGTGTGTTTTGTTGTTGAAAGATTTACACAGCAGTGTCTCACCTCCATCAGTCAAGTCTTGTCTTGTCCCAGTCTGCCATGTTACTAAGACAAGACATACCCACAGCACTTACCTGCTTCACACGCTGCAGCACCACCACTTACCTGTATGATGCAATATGTAGGCCAGAATTATGGGTTACACCGCATTTGGTATACATTTTAATAGGGGTGTTCCGGACTAGTTGAATGAGGGTTTTTTTAATTTAGCTTTTTGCTTATTTTGCATTGATACCCTTTTTGAGCTTTATGTTGTACGGATAGCCTAGGTCATTGGAAAATAGCAGAGCCAGTGTGCTGTGTGTGTTTGTGCGCAGGCATACACGCACAGAGTGGAAAACATGCAGACGTCACTTATTTTCATGACTAATTTTATTCCCTTCAGTGTAGCAATGCACAGAAAGATGCTTAAAAACATGAGCGAGTATAACAGAAAGCACCACAGCCATCTGTTTCTATGTGCCTCACTGCTAATTTTAACAGAGAACTGCTCATACAAATATATTCTTCACCATTCAGCTCCCCCCATGTAACCTTATAAAATATGACTCATTTACCTGGTTCATTTACTGTGTGAAAACAAAAGTACATTACGTTTAATGTAATTTACGTTTTTTACGTGGCTCACGTTCTGTGAATACATTTTGTTATGTAACTTTTGCTTTTTACGCAACTAACAAAACTTCCGTGGCTCAAGTTTGTGAATTTTTTTTATTTTTTTTTATGTTTTTGACATAACTTCTGTGGTTCACATCACCCCCGTAACTACTTCACTTCCGGCATTTAAGTACATTTATTTACGGTTTGAACGGTCTTTTACCATCCCTTGCCAGGAAGTTTTTGTAGCCTAAAATTCACTGACACTGCAGCCTTTTTTACAACCGCATACCATTCATGTATGCATAATGACGTGTGCTATTTTTACAATGCTTCGCTGTGTCCTTTTTGACAAACGCCCATATGTGTCGTTTTGGGTGGTATTGACAAACGGTCTATTCTGTCTTTCAGGTTGGAGATTAAAATACTTGGAAATATCGTTGAAATACTTGGAAATTTAAAATTTCAACTCAACCAAGCATTATTGGAGGATATTACAAGACTTTTACTTTTGTGACTTCTTTCAAAACGTTTCCTTTTTATGTTACAAATCAAGGTCAATTTAGTCGCATACATCTTTACATGCATCATATTTTGTGAGATACAAATCTTCCAGTGTTTAATTAATAGATTAACATGTATTTATTGAGCACCTCTTTATCTGTTGTCACCCATCTTTCTCTCTCTGAAGGCAAATGAAGGCTCCTAACATCCAGAAGCAGTTGGTGGCCGGTGAGATGAGGAAAGATGGCCTCACAGATGGACATCCACACTCTTTATCGCAGGTTTGAATATGTGTATGTGTGCACACGTGTACATTCCTTTGCCTGTAGTTTAGTTCTTCATCGCCTCTTTATCACACAGTGTGCAGATTGGCTCATTCTGTGGTCATTTATCCTGTTCTGCTCAGAGAACCCTTTTTCCAGTCCTTCATGCCTCCTGCCCCCCTTTCCTCCCTCAGTGCATCTCAGAGTCAGTCCTAAGTGGAAGAGACAGGCATTTAGTCCTGCAGAAACCAGCTCCATACGCCAGCCAGGAGCGGCGGCATAATGGCTCAGACGGGAATAGTAAAGAACTGATTAGTCGGGCAGGAGAGAGAATCTTTATTTAGCATTTTTAGTGTAATTTCTAATAGCTCTTCTTAGGTGTCAACTGTGTCAGCTGTTTGCTGCACCGTATGTGTGTGTGTGTGTGTGTGTGTGTGTCTGTATGGATGCATGTATGCTAGCCTGCAGAGCTATGCTGAGGTGTTAATATGCAGACTGCAGCCATGCCAGGTTATCCCCACAGGACAGATGAAGTAGAGTACACCTCTCTGTACCTCTCTGCCAAAAAGAACCAGAGCTGCTCTCAGCCTGTTTTTGGTAGAGCTATTTTGTTATTTCTGTGTGTGCTGGCAGGCAGCATCCAACATCCTATTTCCTCTTCTAAACAGTGTCTGAGTAGCACACATTAATATTGCTACAACCTGGAAAGAGACATGAGGTGAGTGCCAGGAAGAGAGAAAAAAGTACAGGGACAAGTGCAAGGGAGTAGTGGGATTGATGACAGGAGATAGATGACGTCCAAAAAAGGAGCAAAATGGAAAGTTTCAGAGGTGATGAACTTTCCGGTAGGTATATGTTCCATGTTTCGTAAAATACAGACCAGTGATGATACTTGTGTCATTGCAAATGCAGGAATTAAAGCTAAAGTTCACGTTTATCATCATGCATTCACATTGAAACCCGGCCGGAACTGATTTTAGTAGCATATAAAATGTGGATGGTGATCAGTCAATAAGAAGAAATAATTCTCCAAACCAGCAGGTGGCAGTAGTCTGTGTTCGTCATTCAAAGAGGGAGAGCCAGGACCCTGTTGTTATGATACATAAAACACATTTTCACATCATTCTTGCTCACAGTCGATGTGTTCCCAGTTGATTGGGAAAAGCTTCTGACTAGTGTGGGACACTCAATCAATCCCTTTGTTTTATGACCAAATTCCTAGAAAAACATTCCCATCAACCTCAGCTGTACTTTTTTAGTGCTGATTACAAAATTAACAATTAATTTGTAATTAATATGGTAGCACACTAAACTAAGATAGTGAACATAGTTACCATTGAACCTGTTATTATAAGTACTAATACTATATTAATGCATTTATGTAAACAGCATTTTAATTTAGTAAATTTATCATGTTTTGTTGTCTTTTTTGTTTTTTTCGTTCATTTTTTACAGCTTCATTGATAGTTGAGATACAGCAAGCTTTCTATGCTGCTGATTAGTTAAACATGTATGCAGCAGTATGCATTCTGTATATAGTGTTTTCTCAGCAGGCAGGTTGCTCTCGTCCCCTTATCTCCGGGTCCATCAGGAACACAGCACGCTTGGAGGGTAAACACAAACAAACAGGGCCTTCCCTCACTGCTCTCTCTCCACATCCATCCAGGAGAGTTTATGTGGGATGGAGCGATAGCATCTCTCCGCTCCATCGTCTCCATCGCGCCACGCTGCACTTCACAAACACAGAGAAAACACACATCGGAAATGTTCACTTCAAGCGTTCACACAGGCCTTTTATTTCTCTTTTATCTGTAACGGAGAGGCTTCAGCGACACTCAATACCCCCCCTCTATAAAGAGACACAAGGATTATAGAAACTCTTGTTTTAAATCTGGACGCGTTTAGAAAAGATAGGCACATTTCAGGATCCGTGTGTTCCCACAATCTGTACATTTCACTGAAACTGTATATGAAACCCCCGGCCACGCACACATGCTTAACATTTTTTAAATCATGAAATAGGACACATAGAAGTTGATGCTGCACACTTAACTTTTTTGACAGAGACAGATGTTTGTGTGGTTTGTGTGCCTGTGTGTGTGAAGCTGAGGATCATACATACACAGCTGCTGGAAATGTGCATTCTCTCACTCTCTGCTCGTTTATTTTAGTGATTATAATCCCTCCATCAAACCAGAAAGGGCCAGACTCCATAATGATCCTTCCCAGGGGCATTAGGTGATGATTGGTGCTGCAGAGGCAATTATCTTTCCATTTCTCCCCACTCTTTGTATCTCTCTATCTCTCTTGCCCTTTTTCCATTCTTTGTACTCTTGAAAGCCAGCAATATTCTCTTGTTACTAATAAAACTCACATAACACACAGATATGCACTGACACAGACAGACAGACGCATATACTGCACACACACACACACACAGGCAGACAGCTTTCTGGTCAGGTTTCACTCGGGGGTCCAGCGGTGGCAGCCCCATCTCAGTGGGGTGTGTGTGTGTGCGTGCATGTGTGTGTTTCTGTCTGTTAGGCGGGGTCAGACCAGTACTTGTTGATTCTGGTGCATCGAATTACTGCCCGTCTGTCACATCCAATTACAGCTTTGGACTGCTGACGCACACAGCCTGCCTCTGTACGTGTGTGTGCGGGTGTTTGTCGCTCACCTCCAGCTGTGTCGTGCTGACGTGACGAGCCACAAGTATCCGCTTGTGATTTGGCTGGCATGGCACTATTTTCATCGCACCCCGGGATAATCCCATCGCTCGTGTTGTAGGCGCTGAATTAGACCCTTGATTAGCCTTTTTTTGGTCATAATTAGTCTTTTTCATGAAGCGATGTAATATTTGATGTTGGATTTGAAGAGCTGGCTACATGACAATCTATGTATGATATGTGTACCAAGTCAGAACTCACTTTAATATTTATTAGGTGCAGTTAACAGGCCGTTCTTGCATGTTCCTGGCGCTGTCTCGTAAAATGACTTTCACTTGATTCTTTTCAGTTTTCCATGCATTTAGCGTATCCTTTTTAGCCGTCAGAATAGAATCACCATGTGTGAGGCACTGTTTAGCTTGGAGCGCCTTATATATGTACAACACAAAAAATTAGCCGATCGCTGTCAGACTTAGCATTAACTTTAGACATGCACACTAACACTGAGCTCCATATATCAGCTACATACAGCACCTGCAAAGCTGCAAATGTTTCAAAGCATTCTGACTTTTACAAGCAGCGGCTCTTTGAAATATCAGTTCAAGAGCTTGTAGAGTAAAACATTGAAACATTTCAGCCAGGGAATTTTTCTCTTTTACTCGTTTTTCTTTGTTGCTGTTTGTGGAGAGTTTCCTACGCATCCTCATTTCTTCCAACAATATCTGTGGTTCTGGAGCATGTCGTATTCATTTCTACAAGTGTGTTATGAAGTTTGTGGTCTTGAAGCTTCCAGTGTTGATTTTGTCTCCTGCAGCTTTTTATAATGCCAGGTAGCTGCTCTGTTTATTTTTTCTTCGGTATTGATTGTGGCTACTTCTCTTTATGTGAGGTTGCATTGGATATTCAGGTATTGACATGATTTTTCATCATTTATATCAGAAAGTGAGATTTGTTTTTGGCTGCTGCAGATTTTGTTACTCAGTATCCACTTTTCTTTGTTCAGCTTGAAATCGCTTCCTTATCCATGTGACTCTCAGGCTTCTGCACTGCTCCCACAAAAGTGTGAACGTGTGAACTTGAAGGCAAGTCAACTATTGAGAAGTAGGAGAAAGAGAGAGAGAGAGAGAGAAAGAGAGAGAGAGAGAATCGGGGGTTTATTATTTCTGTCCAGTGTTTTCTTTCACAGTTCCATCACCCAGTGTGGAGAGGGATCCTTTTCCTCCACTCACCATAGGTGTCAGAGAGGCCACACACAAACTGTGCATGTGAACGTGCACAGTCTGCTCCACACACCCACACTCACTCATAGGGATGTCGGCAAAGGTCACAGCACTTACACACTCTCTCTCCATCACTTATCACTCTCTTCTGTCTTGGCTGTGTCTCTTTCTTCTGAGCGAAGTCTTGCTCTTCTCTCACCACAGCGTTTTTACTTCTTCAATCTTTCCTTTTGTTTCTATTTTACATGGACTGGATTCCTTCTTTACAACAGGATTAACAGATACACCTTTCCTCAACTTATCCTGTGCCAGTATACTATTATGCCATTTGATGATGAGATTTTAAAACAAACTATACTCAAAGAAAAAACACTCTCCCCCTGGCTTTTGCTACTTTGCTTCCAACCCTCCTCCTCGTCCTGCTCCTCTGGACTCCTCTCGCCCCCTCAGCTTCCTCTTTCCGCTTCCCAGGATGCCATGCGGGAGACGGCGGAGCGGATTGGCGAGTTGGAGAGGGCGCTGAGGGAGAGCATGAACACCTCGGCACATAGGGAGGCTCTCTGGGCGCAAGAGGAGACTGCCCGTGTTCAGGCCCAGAGACAGGTTTACCTGATGTTACACACACTGAATGAGGACTGAGGAGCAGTTTAGGCACACACACACACTCACACTCACACTCACACAGATAGTCTCAGGAATCCCTACATAGGCAGTCTACCTTTAAACTTGTGCAGGTATCAGCTCAAGAAGGACCCCTGAGAAAATGTGAGGGACTTAAGTGCACCCCCATGTGGCTCAGAGTGTAACTGCAGGCAGGCTGCGGTTAATGAATCATTCTTAACCCTCAACCAACAAATTCCATTAGTACAAATTAATCCTTTTTCTACCTCGCTGTCATTTTCTTTTATTCTTAATTCAGTTTTTATCATCTCAACACCCTTTATTAGTTTTTTAGTAAAACAAAAACTCCCAGTGTCCTCTTTTCATTTTCTAGGTTTTCCTTTACACGCTTCAAAATGTGAGCATATGTTAAACACATTGGGAGTTTATGTGCAAGCAATCAGAATTCATTAACAAATCTGCAGACTTGTAGTCGTGAAGGAGCACAGGCTGCCCTTTTACTCTGCATGTCCTGCTATCTATCTGTCTCCCTGAATGCCAGCTGGTCAGTCTGCATCTTTAAAAAGCGTATGTGTGTACATTTGTAATGTGTGTGTGAGGGAGAGTGTAGGTGTGTCTGTGGTGGGAAAGAGAAACAAGGCAAGGGAGTGTGTTTCCTCCTGGTGTGAGCGTGCATTTGAATGAGAATGACCTTGCATCGCTGATGAGTGCCACAAGTAATATGAGAGCAATCGGCGGTTAAAACGAGGACTAACATTTTGAGACAGAATGGTGGCTGCGTTGCTTCAAACACACATACATGTGCTTTCTCACAGACGCACATTTAAAGGCAGAATCTGATAGAGGAGAACATTCAAGATGAAGTGAGGAGATTGGTGGACAGAGCGGGAAAGAAAGAGGAGGTCAAACTCAGTTTAGAAAATTCTGTGAGAGCCAATGCTAACTGTGGCTTGTTTTTTTCCTCTTTTATTTTGCAATTTCTGTACTTTACACGCTTCACTTAGAGTCAGCATGGATACTGTGTTTATCAAACAATATTTCGATCCACTGTGAAGTCCGAAAAAAAAAAGTATATTTATGTCTGTGGCACTTTTTCGCACGCATAGAATTAGATGATTCAGCTTTGACCTAAGTTTACCCCTGTGCAGCCAGAATCAGTGAAATCCTTTCATAACTTGTGACACGTTAACACTCGCTGACCCTAAAAGTCATAGTCAACTTGCTGTCATTTAAAGTCAATCCAGACCCTACACATACAGAGCATAATAAGCCAGCGTGCAGTCAGACTGGCAACTGCAGTTGACTTGTATTGAGCCAGAATAGAAAAGCCACTGACACAAAAAAAAAGTCGCCCAACTGGCCCGGCACTGCTGCTCCATCCCTGATGCTCCCTGCTACAGTAGGTGCTGTCAACACAGTGAACTTTGTCAGCCAGCATGACGTCACTGTATAAGGAGGCAGCGAGTCAACATGCCATTAACATGCAGTTACACAGTCGTCAGTCAACTGCCGCTCTTGCCTTCAGACACTTCAGTGTGTGTGTAAAGGGATGTCGGGGGAATGGAGAGAGGGACAGGTCCTCCTGAAACATCACCTGACCCTGGCACCGTTTCAGAGCACCTTGCCAGACTCACATTCTCACATTTTTCCCCCCCTCACTCTTTTTTCTCGGTTTTCTTCTTTCTTCTCCCCTCCTTCCCAGAGTAATCAGTCTCATGATGTGTAATGCGCTGAAAGTCTTCCATCAGCCTGACCTGCTGAAATGGAGCATGGGTAATGCCCTGGGTCACTTTTCTTCACGCCCCCGCTCTCTAAGTCTCTCACTGCGTCTCTGCTTCTCTCTGTCTCTTGTCTGTCTCCTGCCTTCATTTCTGCTGTCCATCCACTGTCCCGAGCCTCATTCTTCCCCATCTGCCTTCTTAAGTTGTCTCGCCCAATTATGTCCAAACTCTCCTTTTCTCCGCGTCTCCGTTCCTGTCTGTCTCGCCCTCTCCTGCTCCGTGGCGTTTGAACTAGGCCTCTGAACCAGCAACACCGACGCAAATGGACAAGAGGGATTTGGCCCTTACCTCTGAGCCCCCAATCAGCTTAGCAACTAAAGGGGCTTTGGGCCAGTCTTAGTGAGCCTTAGCCTGGCTGGGGGGCTTTGCCTTGAAGTTGAGCTAAATTAGCACGCACAGGCTCACTGCTAAGCTGATTAGGTCCCTAATTTCACTAAAATGCATTGTATTCCTTATTAATGATGTGATTGTGAAGTGAGGGCTAGCCTGGGTGGTGGACTAATGGGGGACTGGGAGGTAGACAGTTGGTGTGTGAGGGTTGATAGACATGTGGTGGGTGTAGATGGAGTTGTGTGTGTGTGACCCTTGGCTTTCAAGATGAAAAGCCAGGCTGTGGATTCCTTTAAGCCTGAAAGAAGACATCAAACATGAACCACGGTGTGATTTGGGACCGTTGGCTGTCTTGTTGATATTGGGATTATTAACTGCTGGATACTACTGAGGTCAGTTATTGTTGGCAGGGATAAAGGGTCTATTTAATTCAAAACAATGCTTTGCTTCATTTCTGGGAAGTCATGACTGAGAGTTGTCACTTTCCCACCATTTCAAATATCTGCATTCCCCGCTCGCTTTGCTTTCACCCTTTCTTCTCTCACTCCATATGTGATATTCATGAACAGTCAGTGAGCACATTATCTGACATCTGTGAAACACACCTAGAAAGCCAGCGGAGATGGAGAGTGTCCTGAAAATGTGTGAACGATTTGGCCCCTTCATAAAAGAGGCCCATTCCTTTTTTCATGTCCTACCCCATGGAGTGCTTTCCCCTAATACTCCGTCTTTCTCTTTCTTTCTTTTCTTTTTTTTCACTTCTCCTTCTCTTTCTTTCCCTTTGTTCATTTGAGATCCAACACTTCAGAATTTATTGTTTGACTATCTTATATCACAAACCTGCAACTCCTCAGAACTCAACGAAGATATGAATTAAAATTCTCTCAGCCTTCAATTCAGAACAAGCCTGCTAGAACTGCATCCTATTGTAAAGAACTTGTTGTTAGACAATTAGACACTTCCTGTCTTAGGATAATGACGCCCTGAGGTCACATCCTGTCTATCAGACACGCAGGTTGGCCTACATGGCTGGAGGGCATGTGTGTGCAGAGGGAGGAGACGTAGTTGAGGGGTTGAGCGTTCTTCTCACCTGCTCTAAAGTAGAGCCACACTTGAGAGTGAGATAAAATAAGTGGAGAAAGGTGGGAGAGAATAGGGAACCCTTGTTTCCAGTCCAAAGGTCAGCGGACATGGGACGTCTCATTCAACTAACCTATGAACCTCAGTAATTTCACCATGTCAACCATCCATTCATTTTCATGTTCAGTCAGTCATTTTACCTCATTTTAGCATTCCACCACGTACCACGCACTCCCTTTGAAGTACTCACATGCATTTATGTAAACAAATAAAAGTCCACGTAAATCTTAAAACACACTGCCGACACAGCGCTGCGGCATGTCAAGTGCCGCCCTTAGCACCAATCTGAACCGTCATGCTGCAGCCTGTCAACAGAAGACCAGTGAATTTTTCCCCTGAAGAGCCAATCTCCAGAAATACAGCTCTGCAGGCAACATCTTTTTGCCATTGTCTTTAAAATAACTTGTGGGTCTTGTACATCAGGAAATCTCTCCCCTTAACTGTTTTTTGTTGCACAACCATAGAGACAGAAACAGAAATAAGTGAGGTGAGGAAGTCAAGCTAACATTGGAGCCGGGATGTAACCGACAAGCAGGGAGTGATTGGAAAAAAAGTTTTTTTTTTTCAGGGGCAATTACACTGGAAATAGGACAGTGATGTGAAGTGTCACAGGTTCACATCTAGCAGCCTAGCAGGCGCAGCTGTTTTGTTGACACCATTTGTCGGCAGTGTGTTTTGACCTTTAGTGTCTATCTGATTACTTTAAGTCCATGTGTACATGTGTGAGACAGCAAGTACATAATAAATATATATTGTGTATTGAATTTTAACATAACATGCTAGAGATTGACCTCTGATGTCACATGCCAACCACATAATCACCAAAACAAAGCATCTCCCTATCAGTGTAACAGAAAGAGCATCCTCTGTGTTTTTACGGCCTTGAAAATCAGAATTTCTACATACCCTGATATACTGTAATACCTTGATACCGCCCAAGCCTCATCCTGTTATGTTGTGATACTGTATGTATGACACCTGTGTGTATCTGTCTCCCCTTCACTAGCTGGAGGAGCTGATGGGGGCGTTAGAAAAGACACGCCAAGAGCTGGACGCCACCAAGATGCATCTGTCCTCCACTCAGCAGTCCCTGCATGAAAGAGACGGACACCTTAATAGTCTTCGCCAGGAGAGACGAAAACAGCTGGAGGAGATTCTGGAGATGAAGTTAGTCTCACACTCAGCCATCTGTCTTTATCATACAGCTTTATATCAGCACAGTATTCACAGCTTATCTATATATCTACCTTCATCTACCCTGTTTTCCTTCCTTTAACAGATGTAACTCTTTTAAAAGGATTACGCACAGAATAATAATCACATCCTCTGTAACCGCATGCCATATCCTCTACATGAATGGTTATGCATTTCTCTAATCAGTAAAAGAAACATTTCAACTTGGCTGTTGCAGTCATATGAATGAATTAAACTGCATTTGCATTAAGGGAAAAAAATACAGTGTGTGATGCAGAGCAGCAAGAGTCGCTGGAAACTGCAGTAAGATAAACAGTCAAACAAAGAAAAACCACAAGTGTTTGTGGTACTGACTGCACACCCAACCCATAAAAGTATATGATCAAGGATCTTTTATTAACATTGGCACGGTTCGCTCAGCGCTTCATCAGGCACAGTTTCATTACCCTGCACAGCAGCTTCGTCGCTGCAGCGCAAACCTGTGTTTAACGCTGTATTAGGACCGTTTATACGTTCACCTGTTCACATGTGCGTCTGTGCATGAGTGTTATATAGACGTCAGAGCGGAGGTGTATTTTGAAGCAGGATCAGCGGTTGTCTATAGCTGCCTTGTGAAAAGTTTATTGAGGACAGGTGTTGCAGCCTTACGCAGCCGGTCAGAAAAACGTGTGTTTGGCTGTTTTGCTCATTTGTATGTCAGTGTGTGACAGAGAGAGAGTAAGAGGAGGGAGGGACAAAAAAAAAAGTGCGAGGACTGCCTGCCTCTCCATGTGTGAGTGTGTGTCAGTGGGTGTGTATGAATGTGTGAGTGAAGTTCAGCGATCTGTCAGAGCAGCGGCTACATGTGTGTTTACTTTGAGCGCTCTGATTGAAGGAGCATGGAGCCACATATCTGGTTGTCATGTGCCGCAGAGAAATGCCTTTAATGTCAGCCACTCAGTGCAGTACAAAAGGGAAGGCTGGCATGTATGTATTGAAAACACAACTTTTAAAATCCATTACGCCACACAAGTCTCCTGTGATCACATTGACTCTAAAGGAACGAGTGTATGCGTCCTACAGTATGTGTATGCGTACAGTGACTGAGAAAAGAGCGCTCTTGCCCATGTATCTGCACACACGCACTTGTGATACAAACCATCTTCCTGTCTGTTCCAATTTCCACCATCCAAACATAACCGGGGATGTTTAGCAGAGGAAATGTATTACATATGAAACAGACACAATCCGTGCTTCTAGGTATGTACGTGAATTAGAAAAATGCTCAAGGACCTGGCATGTGAATGATACTTTTGTACCCTACTGGCACTCGGCTTAAATTATTATCATATTACCATTAGAAAGAAGAGGGAGAGGGTTAGTGTGATGGTTGGTTGACATAAACAGCAACAAAGTAGATGGGATTCCTTGCCTTTGTTTTCAGGCCTTTAACTGAATGCAAGTCTACACTGGTAAGAGCTAATGGAGGGGGCACAGGGGGCATGAGTGTGTGTGTGGTCTCTTGTGGCTTTGAACCTGTATGTGTCTGTGTGTATGAGGAGGTCAGAGGCAGGGGTTTGGGGTCACTGATGATGAGGATTAAAGGACTGTTGAATTGCGAGGGGGGGGCGAAGCTTCGTGAGACTGACTTACATCTGAAACAAGCCACAAAGATACGCATGCAGAATGTACACACAACCTCAGTGGAACTCACATATAATCACTCACGTCTGCAGACATGCACATACTTACACAAACTTTGGCTTTCTGCTTTAAAAGGGGGCCATATTCCCACAGCACCGCTCTGGTCCAAGTTAGCACAGGGAAAACTAAACAGGAAAGATAAGGCAGAGAAAGAGAGGTAACAAGAAAGAAAGAGGGAGTGAAAGCAAAAAAAAAAAAAGCGAGACAGAAGGAGAGAATGAGAGGGAGGGGAGGATGGAATGGAGGGGCTACACAAACTGAAGTATTTCAAATCTTAGAAATCATGAGAGAAGTTTGATTGCATGCCAAGTTTCTCCTTCTCTCCGCTGTAATGTGGCATTTGTCAAGAAGACCAGCTGAAGCAAACCATGTGAGGCACGTTCCCCAGTGAACTGGGGAGCTCTCTGTGTGTGTTTTTTAATGTGTGTGTGTGTGTGTGTGTATAAGCCAGATAGAGAGAGAGAAAGAGAGAGAGAGAGAGAGAGAGCAGACTCTTGGCTTTTCAACACTGTTAATGAAAGAGACAAGAGGGGAAAAAATCATTTTCAATATCCTCTCATTGCATGCTGGGTTTCCTCGCTTGTTTTGTGTGTGTGTGTATGTATGTGTGTGTGTATGTTAGAGAGAGGTGGGCGAGTGAGAGTGCATTTTCATATTTGCCTTTTGCAGATATAGAGCTGAATGCTTGATGTATACGGGGTGGTGCGGGCCTGCTCTATCACCCCACACCAGATCGAGTTTCCACCGTGCTGTACAGTACTGACACACACACACACACACACACACACACGCAGACAGACACAGATGGCCTCCAGGGGAGCTAGTCATTAAATGAGTCTAGGGTCACGGGGTATAGGTGCACAATAGAGAAATTATGTGTTTGGACGTTTTGAATAGCTAGTCATTGAGATGTTTCCATAGTCTGAATGGGATAATACTACATGCCACAACATTGCAGTGGCTTATTCAACCTGATCCTCCTGTAGACACTGGGAATGTAGCTGATATTATCTCTGTTTACATTTTAGTGATGGAAAATGATGATAGAGCAAAGAAAAAAAGTAGCAGCAGCTTTAAGGCAGGCACATAAAGAGACGCAGGGTTGACAAAGTGGAAATTTTTTCGATGTAGAGAAGAGGGGAGTAGCCAGTTTGAGAGGTGGAGGAGAAAAATCATGCAAAGATTCGTAGAAAGACTAGAAAGAAAACGTCGAAGCAGAGAGTTAGCAAGGAAAGGTAAATGATGGAGAAAAAAAGGATGATAGAATGAGGGAGTGATTGATGGAGGGAGGGAGGAGGAGAATGATGGAGGAAGTGGTGGAAGAAAGAACAGGGGAAAGAGCGAGTAGAGCTGTGAGGGGCGGAGGGAGCAGAGTCTGGTTAGCAGAAAGAGCTGGAGGGGGAGAAAAATAACTGAACACAGCGTTCCATATCAGCAAACACCTGCACCACAGCCACCTGCTGAGGCACACTTCTATTGTAAGTAAGTAGTAGAGGAAGATATTTACAGCTAAAAGATATTCATGCTCGACTGAGTTTGAGAAATAGGAAAGAATGTATAAAAAGCCACAGAAATATACTTATATATTTTAAACACATGATGACTAGGCTCTTATTTAGCTTTATTTTTTGTTAGATAATATATCTCAACTTCCATCAACAACCCGCTTTCTTGAATATTTACTTTTTATTCGTGTCTTCAGGTTAGTATACACAAAAAAAGAACAATTGTTGGAGTGAGCCACAGTTTTAATTCCCTTTGAATGTTTAGTCTATTTTTTGTCACTTTTTTATTTTATTGTTATTTTTTAAATCCAAGACTAGGCCCATGTTCAAAATATTCATACATTTTATTCCTATGGTCTAAGACAGTCCAAAAAATGTACAATTCCCTCCACAACCAATGTCCTAAAACTCAAATGTGTGATGTCATGAAGTCTGGAGCTGCTCCATGGACAGTTAAGAGAGGGATCACCCAGGGGAATGTTCTCAGTATATGGGTACATCTTCCGTTTCAGAGCTGAGAACAATACGAGAGAGAGAACAGCTCATGCACACCAGTTTAGGAGGTGTTCCCCTTTAAGGAAAGTTCAGTTTCTCCTTATACTGTATTTTGTTGACAATTGCAACCCCGTCATCCTTTAGTTGTAGATTTGCCTGAGTTTTTCCATAATTTTACCCAGGTATAGTGTGCTTAACAGTAATTCATAAACAAAAGATAACTGTTTCACATTTTCTTTTGCCAGAGTTTTGTACATGTGCTTCACATTTGTGTACTATTTGGATAGAAACATGCCCTTTATGCCATCCCGCAAAAACAAAATATCGACTCTTTTCATCGTGCCATTAACTCAACAGGCAAATGAGCTGTTCTACTCACAATGTAAATTAAATCAATTCTAACCTGAAACCCCAAATTCAATTCTGTCCCTGAAGTGTGTTCATGTGTTCGTTTGTTGGCTAGTTACAGTAATCCATGGCATAATGAAGCTTAGAGCAGTAGCGACGTTATGACTTTCAAATCCCCAATGTAGACATCCTGTCTGCACAGCACCATTGCCATGGTTACACTGACTAAACACACAGAGAGACCAGCTGTACTGGCAAGGTCATGTCCCCGCTCACTGATCTCTCTGAGGGGCCTGGACACACACGCACACACTCTTACAAACTCACACGCAGATATACACTCGTATAAAGCATGTGCAATCATTGAAGCACATTTACACTGAAAAGTATTCATTTATTCAACCAAGTAGCACTGAGTCCACACGCTCCTGACACGACACTCACATTTACTGGTGAAATCTGCAGACAGGTATGGTGTTACGGTGCCATTGTTGTCATAAGTAATGATGAGACATAGATGGTCGGAGCGGTGTGTGAATGGGATTCTCTGTGTTGCAGTAATGAGGAGGGGCTGACCACACATCACCTTCCTCTCTCGGCGAGCCAGTTTGTATGTGTGTCGCCTCGTGGGAACTTCGGGCCATTCATCATGTCTGTCTGTGCTCCCGTGCCCTCTGACACGCGTGTTTACCTTCGACATGTGTGTCGGCTGTCGGGCCTGTAGGTGTGTTATTATGTCAGGGTCCAGGCATGCTCCACCCTTCTCCTCCACCTCCTCCCTTCTTTGAGGTTCTGTCAATGGAGGGCTTCATCACATGGAAACCCCTGCTTCTACGTCCTCGTCCAGTACAGTAAAGTCATGACAGACTTCTACCTGGGTCCTATACAGTAACTGTCAAGGTTGGAGAGACGTGTTTGCTACGTGGCCAGTATTTGAATTGGGAATTGCTCTGTTCAGCTCATGCAACAGGAGGTTAAGTGCCTTAAATTTAACTTTTCTGACCCATTTTTCCCAGACCGTGTTATTCTCTTGGACTGCACTCTGCAAACGTCATGTCTTGAGCCCACGTCTCGCAGAGTTTGGCCGTTGTAGCATCAATTATGGTTATTTTTTATCACTACTTATTAATATTTTATTGGTACTTATATCCGCATAGAATTTTTGGCGAGCATTGACTGAACCAGCACATATGAATTGTAGGATTTATTCCCTGTTCAGTATGTAAATCCTGACTTAAAAACTGGCACGCAGATGCAGTATGGTAACTGTTGGGTTGCTGTCATAGCAAAGAGGATTTGCGAGCCATGGAGTGGACGCTTGAAGTGTCATTGTCTCCTAAAGTCAATGTATGAGTGACTGAATGTCAAGAGCTGTCTTATAAAGTTGATGTTGAACTGAAAGATGCGTTGACGCTTGGAGGACATCGGTTGAAGACAGAGGATAGCACATGTGTTTAGTTAAACTGATAGACAGAGATGGAAGAGTCTTTCCAGTAACAGAAAGAACGTCTTGTCTCATTCTGAAGACTGACATCGTGAAGATGGGGTGATTGTGACACAGAAAACAAGAAGAATGCAGTGATTGACAGCTGGAGAGGAAGTGGAGGCCAAGTCAAGGAGGCTATGGGAAGATGTTGCATATGGAAACTGCTTTCGCCTTTGTAATGAGTCAGTTTGCCCCACTAGAGGAAAATCATTCTTTTATAGTCTTACTTTTACTCCATCACTCTTTTAATGCTGACCTCCTTCACTTCCTCTGAGTATTAAATGCTCTCCCTCCCTCCCTCGCTCTTTTGTCTGTTCCTCTCTCATTCTATCTCTGAACGGGTGGAAGAAGGCCTGGAATTTATCACACATACCTAATAATTACTATCACAGGAAATGGTCCTGAGGAAGTAGGTGCACTCGCTCTGCTAATTAGTGTCAGTCGCAAACACACATGCACATACTTGCACGCACACACACACAGCTAATTAGTGTCATTTGGCTGATGTAGAAGTCTCGGGAAAGCACAATCTGATTGGCCTGAGGGAGACTAACACCCCCAAGTTTACTCGGTTGTATAAATCTCAAGACTAATTGATTGGAAGTCCTGTGTTTGTGTGTGTGTCGGAGCATTTATGTGTGTGCGTGAGTGGGCAATTGATTAGGTGGGTCCTGCGGCTGTAAAGAGACAGAGCAGGACACAGGGCCCAGAGGTGACCACTGACGGCCTCCTTAACAACGGGCCTGCCCTCAGGGTCACCAGAGGAATGAGGAGAAGGATGGGGAGGTCAGGGAGGAGGGGATGGTGTGTTTTCATCAACTCATTTCTCTGCGCATTTTGAAGATTTGCATGAGAAAAGCTTGATGGAAAAAACAAACTTTAAAACTTTTGGAAATGGGCATAAAAGTTATTATACTCGTTTAATCTTTTTTTTTTTTTAAATAGTTAATGTGCTTAACAGGAGAGAGAATGTATTTTCAGAATTAGTTCTGATGTAGCACACATTTAATTGACATCTGCTTCTTTCCATTTTGCTCGATTTTTGGCCAAAGTTGTCCGATAAGCAACCTTTCCTTTTGTATTTTTTTTGTGCAATCTCTTCTTAGCCTACAGCAGTACATTACACTGCCATCTTCTGGCAAAAGTACGTTTATGCAGCTTTGTTTATTCGCTCTAAACCAGTTGATGGAAACATCCCAAATTCACATTTTCTTTAATACAAAATTTCGCTTCAAATTCCCTTCGACTTCATTGGAAACACCGTTGACACAGTAGAAAGACACATCTTGTCAGTTGGATAAATGGATAGACAGATAGATATATGCAGATAGATCAGTAGCAGCAGAGATGGAGCACAAAGGGTTAACTGAAAGCCCAAAGAGTGTGTGCAGCAGTGGGAGATTTTAGAAAGAAAGAGGGATGAGTTATTTTAAGTGCAGCAATATGTTGTTGGATGTACTGCGTTGTAAAACAGCCATTAAAACAGTGGCCTAGTGAAATGCCCTCATGGTTTACCATTATGGGCAAATGAAATGCTGGTATACCCACACAAGTGAGTCAATGGGGCTTACTGGCATATATTCACACACTGTAAACACCTCCAAGCCTCTGTGGTTGGCACACACACCTGAGCTCCGGCTCCTGTTTTTCTCCTCTGTGGCTTCTCTGGCTGCGGCTGTCTGTCTTTATCCGGGCATAAGTATGTCCCTCTGTCTCTGTCTTTTTCCACCGTTGTTTTACAGATTGATTGAAAAAATCACTGTGCTGAGAGCTCTCTGTAGTTTGACTTCTTCAAATTGTCACCTAATTCTCCTCCATCAGAGTAACATATTGTTACATAAAGCCCTCAGAAAGAGCTTAGCCTCTCTGAGTCTTTGTTGGTTTGACTGGATTTTTATTGGCTCTGCATGTCTCTCAGTCCTGCTGAGATGGTTCCCAGGAGGTTTTAATAGAAAACAATAGTAGAACGGACCACTTCCCAGCACTGGGCTGCTCCAACACTGCACACCAGTCAGCTTACACCACAGCAGCCCCTGGCACTTCTGAATTGTGTATGTGTGTGTGTGTCTGATCTGGTTAATTCAGGGATGTAGACCCAAACTGTAATTATCATTATGTACTTCTCGGCAGTGGCAGGAAACAGCCCAAGCAAGTTTGGATGAGCGTGTGTATCCTCATTGATGCTCATTGAATGTGTTTGTGTGCAAAGAACAACATGTGCATACATGAATTGTGCTTGTGTGTGTGTGTGTGTGTGTGCGTGCATGCGTGCACATAGAAGCAATGATGTGAAGAGCATGAGAGCTATTAGCAGTGAAAGATAAGCAGATTGTGCCAGTGGCTATGTGATGATTTTTCCTGCTCTTGTCTTGGCCCTGCTCTCGTTCATTTGGTCTCTGCTAAATGGAGACATATTGGAAACATGACTGTTCTCTCGGGGGCCGGTGGGTATCCAGAGTTTAGGACTGGAAAGGAGAGGAGGGAAGAAGAAATGAGAGGAGAGGGGAAGAAGAGGAAATGAAAGGAGAAGGGTGGAAAGAGAAAAAGAAGAAATAAAAATAAAATAAGGAGAGAAAGTAGGGGTCACCGGAGTTAAGCTCACCGCTAGGATTTCAAATCTCGTAAAAATAAAAACTACATTTTTCTTATTTGTTTGTGGAGAGAAATTACCATTCACAAGCATCACAGACACTGTTAAGTTTCACAACTCTGCAATAAAACTTTTGTCTCATTTTTACGATATTAGAGTTGATGTCCAAGAAAAAGCAAAGCAAAACCCACTGAAAAGAGAAGGAAAGAGAAAAAAGGCACACCGAACTGAAACCCAAAGTTTATTTGAAGCAAGCGTCACATCTATTCAAGATGTCAACCGCAGTTTAATCTGTGTAGTCCTTCATCTTTAAAGCTAGCATCAATAAGACAGAAAAGGCCTTTATGTGGGCGGACAGACTGCGCAGAGACAGGACCGGTCACCACTAAACAAACAACACAGGAATCCTGCAGAGACAAGAATGGCTAGAGGGAGTGTGAGCAAAGACAATGGCACGACTCTCAGGCTGTGGATGAAACGCAGAATATAGACAGTGTGTGTATGCGTGATTGAGAATGTGGCCATTTATGAATGTCTTGATATGAGGTTATGCGTGTTTATGTCTGGAGTAATTTAAGTCAAGATCAGAGACCTGAGGAATAAGTTGTGTCATTTCAGCATATATTATTCAAAGCCTCAACAAGACAGTATGTCTACACTGACGTTACTGTAACCCAAACCCCGGTGATTTTTAAAAATATGTATACATTTCTTTTATTATGAAGTGTGAGGCGTTTGGGGAGAGGATGAGGTTGACATTACTGTTACAGAGTTTGCGGTGGTGTGCTTCCTTTCATTTCTGTCTGTGTTTACACTTAACCTGTAGCACCCATTGATGCATTCTGCAACAAAAACCACACAGTTTCTCACTGAAACTGGAATGCACAGACTTCATTCACACAATCCAGGAATCAGCTAAACTGTCTGAGTGGTAGCTGCGTCTGAATGTCCATAAGTCTGTTTTGGTAATGATATTGAAAAGCACAAATTTTTAAACTAACTTTTAAAACCCTATTATTATCAATTTTATAGTTTTTCTTCAATATCAAATTTAATGGAAGAAAAAAATGTAACTATTAATGCTTATGAGGGTCTGGTGTTAGTATTAGCTTCAGCTTTACACACATGAAAATAAATAGCTAGGCTAAGGTGTGTACATGAGCTGTGCTGCGCAATACTTGATTTGTTTGTAGTCAGGCTTATATCCTCTGTCTAGAGTCTGAATTTTTGGAAGTTTTTTCCAACTGACTCCTGCTCTCCCCAAGGTACTGCGGCTCATTTTGTTTTGTTGCGTTGTGAAGCAGGACACAGGTTCCTTACTTGAGAAGCTGCAGTGTTTATTTTGAGGCAAACTGAGACCTGCACTGTACATTTACTACCACATCAAAACTTGACTCGACTGCTTAACAGCTGTCTGCTGTGGACAGGCTGTCACACTGGAAACAAACTGAACCATCATTTAATTTGATGCGTACCAAGACCACCTTGCTCGGCCACAGTTCAGCTGTGTGGTCTGGATCATGATCCGGGAGAGCTTTTACACCTGTAATTTTGTTTCAAATCAAGTTGAAAAGTCGTTTTTTATATCATTTTATGATTTATTCACATGGTTTTTATTTTCATATACATAGTTATATAGTTATTTACTCTAAACATGCAAACAAAAACACTTTAGTACCACTCAGATGCCTGGTTTTCTGAGAAGTCTAACAAAAATTTTACAATTTCAATGTAAAAATCTAAAAGGAAAAAGAGTAAAATTCCATATATTTCATCTGTCGCTTATGTTCCCTCTGTCACATACACATGCACTCAAGGTAACGTGCACTGACATATCTGACATGTCTCTAGTTCACTCAAGCCACAGGTCTCTGGGTTCAGCATTTACTGAAATCAAATGTGTGTGTTTGGCCTTGGGTTACACACTCGATTGAATTAGAGAAATGGTGCACGCATGCACACACGCTCACTTGCTCACACACGTACGCACACAGCCTCACAGGGACACAGATCTCTATTAAGTTAAAAAAAAAAAA
>CAFUXE010000692.1:94581-110662 GCA_903364295.1 Serranus cabrilla
TCACCCAGAAATCTGTCTGACTTGCCAGTGTCCCATCTGCCCTGTGACATCACAGGCCTTCTGCTGGGGTCTTGTCAGCAATCGCCACAACCTCTATATTACAAGTGTAATTATTTTAAATTGATCATATGTTTTCATGTTAAATCTTGATCTGAATAGTAACTAAAGCTGTCAGCTAAATGTAGTGGAGTAAAAAGTACAATATTTGCGCCTGTCACCAAGTAAAGTATGCTGTTGTAGCTGATGGAGAACCCACAGGTGCGTCTTCCAAAACTGGTTTAATTTGCACTCAACAAAGTGAGACTTACTCCCACACCAATCTGCGTGGTGTTGTGCTAACTGTAGCAGCTGTTGCTAATGGTGGACAGCTAAAAGTCTCGCTTCTGAAATTCGGTTACACATTACATGAATCCAGCCTACGTACCGTATGTAGATATGCGCTAATACTCCATATTGCGCTGTTGAGTCACCCAGAATCACCACAGGGGAAATTCCTTCACCGCGACAACCCTAGCCCCAACTCAGAGACGTCTTCATCAAAGTCTTTGCTCCTCATTTTTCATTCCTTTGTCCTGAATTATCTCCTTCCGCTGCACGTCTCCGTACCCTTCTCTTATTCCACTCTTTGCATTCCAGTTTGTCTTTCCATATCGTCTCCACTGACCTCCCTCCCTCCTTCCCCTCTCACCTCTCATCGCATGGTCATGTACTTTAGCCATCCATCTCCCACCTCCGTAGATCCAAATGTCTCAATATGTCCCAGGGACCATGAAGGTTCAATTGGAATCACATGTTGTAGCCGAGCTGAGAATTTCACCCCTTATAAATAAGATGTCAGTCCCGCCTGTGCTTTTCCACAGAGCCTTGTATTTTCTCTCTGTACTACTCTATAATACTTCAAGTAAATATGAGGCATGTTATGCACAACTGCTTATATGAGCGTGTTTACCTTGTCAGCCAAAATACTGTTATCTCATTGAATAGAAAAACTAATGTCCGTGAAATTTTTGACACCAGAGATCCAGCAGCGGGATTTATTTGTCCTTTTATTGGAGTGCCTTATGACTCCTCAGTGCATGGGGTCTGACTTTTATGAAGACTGATCACAAGTTTGTCATGAAAAACCTTTTCATTGTCGCCCTCTCAATCGGAAAGGAAATGAAGAAAATCCTTTGTTTGTCGAGGACTCGCCAAGTCTCAGTTAAGCAGGGAGTGAGACAAGAGGGGAGGGAAGAGAGACGGTTCACCCACTCAAGATCAGCCGGCAGATACAGTACAAGCATTTGTCTTCATGTGTGTGTCTGATGGATGGTTCCTGTCTGTTAGATTCATGTACATTGCAAGTGTGTTCTATAACTGAGGCCAAATGGCCACACAAATTAGATGTGATTAAATACTCCAGTGTGATTCAGGTTTAAAGACTGTAAGTAATAATAATCAGCACACACACACATACACACACCATGCACACTCAATAATCAGCAAACACACACACATCACAAACACACACTTACTGATTGAGGATGTGGGAGACAGAGTTTACAGGCTGGCTAATCATAATAATGCCCCTTTTTATTGTTTTAGGAAGACATCACTCAGCAGAATCCTGCCGTCTCACTCAGAGAGCACCCACAGAGAGACAGCTCTGTAATCTGCTGTGTTAATTTAGAGGCTGGAAGTGATTTAGCTTGCACCGAAGCATAGCCGCCACTTTGGCTCAGAGGTTTAATTTAGTCAAGCTCAGAACTGTCTCAGGGTCGATCAATAATCTGTACTTGAGAACTCTATTATGTTCTAGGGGGTGCAGGTTTGATGGATGAGACAGACGTGGCTTCACAGACAGCAGCTCTCGTTCTGGTCATAAAACGAGCAAAACAGTAATTGATTTTGAATATAACATCCTTGAAGAGGTCTACAGTTGCTGCAAAGCCACAGACTGATTGATTCAATAGAGAGAACAACAATCCTTGATGAAGTGTCTCAGTGGTGATCAGGAAGAGATGGATCTCTGTTTGGCTTTTTCAGATCAGTTCACCGATAAGATAAACCTCCTCTTTAACCCCTGACCGCACTATTTTCCTCACTTCACTTAATGCATCGCCCACTGCAGGCTCCTGCTCAACACAACTTCACTCAACTTGGTAACGGTTACATTTTCCACTGCAGGTAGTACCCTCTCAGTGCAAGCTGGATTCTTATAGCGAGAAGCATGAAACATCTTCTTCATTGTAGGGCTGCTTGATTATTATAATCATAATCAAGATTATTTGGTTTTGAATAAATTAAATAAAGAAAATTAGATCAATTTTAAAAAATGTCTTTCTTAACCTACTGAAAAATAAAAACATGTAATATTAAATATATAACAAATTAAATTTGCATCAAAATCAGAATCAAGATTATTTGGGTTAATAAATAAAATATATATTCATTTAAATAAATTATGTCAAAATAACAATAATTAAATAAATTAGATCAACATTAAACAAGATCAACTGTGTTGAAGAAAACTACTGAACATAAAGATTGAATATATACTAAATCAAAACCTTTTTATTGAGTCAATTTGAAACCTTGACCAAAGTAGTATCAAAAAAGGACCACGTACTGTCTAGAACCTTCACTAGTAGAAAACCAAAATAAAGAAACATTCCTTAGGAGTCAAGTTGAGTGCTGTAACCTTCAGTGGAAATGTGGTGTAAAAAAAAAAAGTGAGAGTATAATTTAAAGTGTAGTCTGTACTTCCATGTGTATTTACAGTCCCATAGTGGCCTACAAAACTATCATGTGTGTTTGCATGCAGTTAACACTGATAGTGATAAGGAAAGTGTGACTATGAGACTATAGTGAAATAGTCCGTATGTGGGAGTTTCCATGTCTGGCAGTAAGCTGTAAAGATGGCCATCCTGTGAGTACGTTAGAGCTGTTAATCTGACACACTGTTTATGGATAGTGACACGTTGTGTTGCATTCCTTGCCCATATATGACTCTGTGCATCACCTCTTCACTCTATTTGACACAGCCAAAGATAAAGGAATGGAACAGGGATTGCCACCGTGCCATGTTTTAAAATGTAAAATTCATCATGGGGTTCGTTCGTCCATGCATGTAAAACCTGGTTGAATGAATAGAGATTTAAAAAAGAATCACACTGTTATATTTTTTTTAACTTTAACATTTTTTAACCCCTATTTTTCACTATGAATGGAAGGATTAAGCATAAAAAGCAGGCAGTGTAAAGCACTTGCTCTGGTACAAGTCGAATGTAGGTCTGAGTGTGCATGTGTGTGATCGTGTGTTCCCATTACAGTGAGCATTAAAAGGAATAACAGTGGAGGTGTGGGGAGACGAAAAGTGTCACGTTGGTCCTGCTCTGTGATTAATGGTGTGATTAGCTGCTCCGATCCATGTCAGAACCCACATGCATGCACGCGCAAATACATGCACAGCATGCAGGCACACACTTGAGCACACACAAACACACAGAGGCCTATTAATGGCCTTGAATGGGAGAATCCAGATGCGGCGTGCAGATAATTGTACTAAAAACACCAAATGTGGAGTCCCAGGCCAGCAGGACTTTATTCTGAGTTCAGCATGTTTATTTTCGCAATTGAGTTATTTCTGCAGGGACTTAAATCATGGAATAAAAACACTCCAATGCAGGTCAATTTTTAATTGAGTCCAAAGTGTATTTTGAATGCCTCCCTCCTCTTCCTATACCCCTCACCTCACACAAACCCAAACATTACCTTACCATGCTGCTTTAATGCCCTTATAATTTCAAATGCGATTTAAGAGTCTGGAGTCCAGCCATGTCATGTTTATCCAACCTAAAATACCTTCAGTGCCTACAAACTAGTTAGACAGTTTGAGACACTTGTGACGGTCATTCAGATGAATTTTGGTTTATTGTGTTCCGTTTTAATCATTATTTTACAGTGTGCATTGGCTCAGTGGCCATAGTACAGGAGGTGTGTGTGTCTGTGACTATATATGCGAACGTGTTTGTGCTTCTGCATGTGTTTACAAGAGTGGGCGGATAGAATGTGTGTTTGTGACAACACTGAATTTACGACATCCTGCTTGATGACGAGGAAAAGTCATCGCCAATCTGGCTCTGACTTCCCTGGAAAGGTTACGCAAGGCGTTCTCCTGAGTCCTGTGGGTGTTCGTTTGTGTGCCTGCTTGTGTGTATGTGATGAAGTTTTGCGGTATGTCCTCTCTGCACCTGCAGACAGTCGTTTGTTGCCACCCCCGTCTGTGCGCACACTCACAGACATGCACACACAGTGGTAACCAGTGGTGGCTGAGAAAAGATGTCATATCCTCCTGAGCCTACTCTATTAGACTCCATTACACTATTACATGTCTATGAGTCAGACGGAGGTACCACTAATGCAGCACTTAGCAGACCACTTCAAAGATGTCTGCTTCTTCTCTGTGGAATCTCTGTCTGAGGAGCTCTGAATGAGTGAGTTTGCTGTGACGTACAAGGGCCCACAGCTGTGGGTGCAGTGTATCTGTGTCTGTGCTGCCCACCTGTTTATTTTTTGACTGTATGACAAATTTTTTTACATTCCAACTTTTTATTTTTATATGGAGAATAAATAGTATTTTTTACAATAACATTCCTTCTTTCCTGTTGTCCCCTTTTTCTCCACATTTCCCTCTGTCAACCTCGCAGGCAGCAGGCTTTGCTGGCAGCCATCAGTGAGAAGGATGCTAACATCGCCCTGCTGGAGTTATCCTCCTCCAAACGGAAAAAAGCCCAGGAGGAAGTGATGGCTCTGAAGAGGGAAAAAGACAGACTCATGCACCAGCTCAAACAGCAGGTACGTTCAAAACACACGCGACCACCAAGTTATTTATATGTGCATATAAACGATGAATTAAATTTACAGCACTTTTGGTCTAAGAGGTTGACTGGTCTGCACATGAGTCAAATGGGGCCTGGCCTTGCGGTCACCGTTTAGGACATGTGAATCAAAGCAGGACTATAAATTCAAACCTGCTGCAGATGATGAAGCCTTGCCTGCACTATAGCAGCCTCATGGGCAGACTTTTGAACTTTAAAACCAGGAACAGATAGAGGTTAATAATTCCCAGTAGTTAACAGAGTAGACTTCCCCGCCTCAAACCACACTTACTGCGTTCAGTCATCATAAGCCAAGCCAGTCAAGCAGGAGCTGTGATTCCCAAACCAGGCACATAAAGACGAAAGCTATTCTCTTAACAATCATGTTGCAATCAGAGTCATTAGATGCACTCGAGGTCCAGGCGTAGGCTGGTTTTATTGATGAGTCATTGGCGGACTTTTTTGTCTCACATCTCCTGGTCAAACAGACGTAAATCCAAGCACACACTCACACATACTTACGCGCATACACCTATTTCCCCATATTGCCCTGGCTCTCTATAACCTTAGGCTGAAGAAGGTATGTGGGTCATTAAGGTCTGGTCAGACCACATCAGTGACTGAGCTTACATGAATGCTAACGATAATGAGCCAGCAGCAGGGAGTCCACATATACAGTCTCCTGAGTCAGAGGGGCTTCTGGGAAACATGGTGCATTTAAAAGTCAACAGATGCAGTGGCTGGGTGCTCTTTTTAGTGCGAACCTATGTTTGTTCGTGTCTCGTAAACGGTAAACAGTTCCTAGGGGGTGCAATTCCATTTGAGGAATTTCAAGGAAAGCCTATTATCTGTTTATCGCCATTGGATGCGTCATGTTTTCCCGTTGGGTAACCAGCAGTTACAGTCCACCTGATGATGTGATGAGCTCTAATTGCAGCGATGTGGCCTCGGGGGCCTGGAGCAGAAGAGAGGAGGAGAAAAAAAAGAAGGTATGGGATAAGAGAGGGGTGGGCAGCACATGGAGTGAAAAAGCTTTCTCATACATGCGAACCTGATTTCCTTGAAAGTCTTCAGTCATTTATGGATATAAATCGTTGTAAATGTTGCTGCCCATTGCAACAGTGTGCCAGACAGCGCTATGACCCCCGAGTGTCAGGGCCCTATAAGACTTCATATACTAATCTAAAACTGGTTTTAAGGTAAAATGTCTCCTTTTTCTCTGCTCGGGTGCCTTCCATTCAACAGAACGAGCTCTCTGGAGGTTATGTTGTTCAACATGACACACCGGCTCTCTGTCTCCTGACCCACTGATACACATATCAGGATAGGTTGCCTTCCTTAGGTCTACAACAGCCAATGGCGGAAGGAAACTGATCAGGAAATGCCAAAGAATTATGGGACTCGGAGTCTCATAGGAGAAAGCTGATCTGTAGACAGCAGATAGATTTACAGATAGCAGTGCCCTGTCTGACCTCCCCACATCCCTCCTTTGGAAGATCTTATGTGTGTGTGTGCATAACGCCGGCGGTCTAAGACAAACTTTTCTTTCTCAGACAGTTTGCTTCCCTTTGAGGCATGGGACTTCTTCGGCACAGACAAACACACATATACAAAGATACAGACACACACATGAAGAGTTTAGACTTCCCGAGGACAGAGTCAGAACAAATGTGTCCCCATGTGGGAATTCTTTGAGTGGTCCCATCCCAGTGATGGATGGCCAAACATCACTGGTGCTTTGAAGCGGAGAAAAGATGGATTTGGAATCCTTAGAGGTGTGCCATTTTCTGTGACTTTCTCTCTCTTTTTCCTCTCCCTCCCTTTTTTTTGGATGCACTTGAGTATCCATCCTCTCTCCATGTTGAAAAGATGGATTTTGTGTTCTCAGAGGTGTGCCATTTAGAACAGCTTATGTAAAATGATCTTCCCGCTCGGTCTGTTTTCCTCCATTTAACTGGGATAGCATGGCAATGTTGCACATGCAGAAACACACACAGAGACTTGATTAAAGGAGTTTGTATAAGTGTTGTGAAAATTGTGCAGCCTTTCCCCAGCTGCCTGTGTGTTTAAGGCCTTTCTTGTCAGCCTCCTGTGTCCATATGTGTTAATATAGCTCTGCTGTAATCAGGACAGGCTTGTGATTTACAGAGGGCTTGGATTGAGGTTTGGGGTGCAGCTGTGAGCACAGCAGCGGGATCATCGCTGCCATGTTTACACCAGCAGCTGCACTTTGATACACATGAAGAGACCACTCGCTGCACACACACACAGTATAGGCCAAATCTGTTATGGTTAGAGATGTCAATGAAGAACTCTCCTCTCCTCTCCTCTCCTCTCCTCTCCTCTCCTCTCCTCTCCCAGCAGTGCCACCTGTGTCTATTCCAGGCTGCCTGCTCTACAACCATGCCTGGAGGCCATTACTGAGCTGTTTACTCTGCAAAGCTCCTAATTAACACTAATTAAAACACACACATTCCACCACACGGACATTTTATATGCGCACACCTTTTTCGCACATGCACAAGGAATATGTCTGCTGGAAGAGAGTGGATATGTGTGCTTTTGCATGTGTGTGTGCGTGTCAGGCTGAATAAACTGGATGGCCACATGTGGGCTGTCCTGACCACACAGTCAGATTCTTCCAGAAGCAATTCATCACTTCATTCATTTGTGTTTTTGTCTCAGGTCATTAAATATTAACTGCGTGCGCGCACACACGCACATGCAAACACAATCTCGGATGTTTGGCTTCCCTTTCTACCAAATATGGTTGTAATTAGATGAACAGGAACAAGTAATATGGTTCTTATTAGATTAGCAGCAAGGATTGAACCCACGTTAGCCTTTTTGACCCTCGGCTACTAATTAGTTTCGAAAATATTTCTCTATAAGGATTAAACAGCATACTTAAGCATTGGAGAAGAGTCTGCATGGAAGCACCAACTGCATGTACAGTAGTTACATCAGCTGCATGGTATATGATAGTAATTGTCCTCACCTTAATGACAGGTGTCAGCGCTGTAACTGTTGCATTGAGGCCAGCCCCACCCAGTCACACCTGCTAGTGTCAACACCTGAGGTCACGGAGGGCCCTGCACCTCAACCTAGCCTTTAACTGCTCTAACCACTGGTCTGGTGTCTGTCTGAGCCCTCCTCCATCCCTCACTCTTCATCTTTATCTCTCTCTTCTCCTCTCACGATGGTGTGAGTATACTTGCCTTATCTAAGCAGCTCTTCTCCAATTTAAGCTAATTGCTAACCTCTTTAATACCAGCCACATCCTCTCCTGTGATCCTGACTGGCTCGTTTCCTCAGTCATTAGTCCTCAGCTCCTTATCTCCGCAGTGATGTCCTCAGGCCGCTGACTACTGTAACACCGTCCCCTTCCTATCTACCCAGCTGACTCAGGCTTTTCGTCTCTTCCTGCAATGTCTCTGTCTGTCTCTCATTTAAACAAGGAAAGCCACAACATTTTGGATGAGAGATGCGTGCATGTCTTTCCTTCAAATCATCTTCATTCCTTGCACAATCCCACCTCCCGCTCTGCAGCCGTGTCCACCCTCAGGGGAAGTATCTGCAGTTAAGGGAATAAAGCTGAGCCTGTCAATATATCTGCACCCACTCTGTCTCTGTCTATCTCCCAGACAGCTGGCCTCAATGGAGTTAGGCTGATTGTTAACGTTAGTCAGCCTAGGCTGTTATCTCTCTCCAAAGCAGTGATGTTGGCAGGATGACAGCCTCTTCCACAAGCACTCACACAGATACACACAGATGCACAGACACAAACAAAGGACACATAGTCCTGCATACACGTTTACAGGCATGCAGAAAGATACATATTTGAGTGTAATTTTAATCAATGACATCTTAAACGAGGTTGCTTCACCCGGGCCAGAACGCCCGTGGCCTTCGGCTACAAGAAACACTCACTAACTGTTCTTACGAGGATTCGTCTAATCCAATTAAATGATAATCTGCAATATGGATGACATTTGACAGACTTACTATACTTTCATCAGGCACTCCGACTCACTCAATTTATGACCTGTCAAGTGTTGTTAGCGGCACTGTTTTTATCATCTTTGATGGCTTTCAACATGCTTTCCCCCCATCCAAGAATCCCTCAGCCTAATCATTCTAAGACCCCGAGAACATTTTTAAGAAACAAATAAGCAGTGTTGGAGCAATGAATGGCCTAGTGTACACATGTTATAATTATACCTCATAAATTTTCTTGTTTATCTCCTTTTTTTTGCAGACTCAGAGCAGAATGAAGCTGATAGCAGATAACTACGAGGAAGATCACATCCACCCCCAACATCATCCTCACCATTCTCACCACTTGCATCTAGCAAATGTGCATCACCGAAGTCTGCCAAGAGGGCCCCCGCATGCCAACCACAGACCCCCTATGGACCAGGTCAGTATGAACATGCTTACACACACACACAGACACTCACCCACACCAACCAGTTTGGGCTCGTTTACACAAGTTGACATGTTGTGAGCTCTCTTCTTCATGCTATTAAAGTTAGTGCAATTTCATATTTGTCATCTCCACCACAAGGGAGTTGTGGTCGGACTCTGCAGCGTAAAATTTCCCCTCTCTCTTCTCTTCTGTCTGTTCTCCGTCAACCCCATTACTTTCTGCCAAGTCAGTTATTCATATCATTTAGATAAGAAGCCTGAAGGA
The DNA here is from genome assembly GCA_903364295.1 of Serranus cabrilla. Taxonomy (NCBI): domain Eukaryota; kingdom Metazoa; phylum Chordata; class Actinopteri; order Perciformes; family Serranidae; genus Serranus; species Serranus cabrilla. The sequence goes on from CAFUXE010000692.1 coordinate 104,134, forward strand.
AAAAGCTGCCAAATGAGTGTTTTTGATCGATGGGATTTGTGTGTGAGATTAGTTTATATATCATTCATCTCTCATATGAGCTCCTTCTCTCTGTCTGAGTGTCATATCCAGACTGCCCTGAGGACAAACTTAATATGCCTGTTTGAAGAGAGCTGAAGGAGAAGAACAAACTGTTGTTGTTATCAGCACAAAGTGTTTGCATGAGCGTGCATGTATCCAAATGTGAATACTGTCGGCCTGTGCATGCCTGTATATGTATATACACATGGAAATGCACACCTGAGTCTTTGTTGATACAAAGTACCCAGATAAAAGTGCCAGCAGGGGAAAAGCAGTCTAAATGGAAGATAGACATGAATTTACTGTCTTTCCATTACCTGATAAAAGCTTCTAGTTATCAGAATGCAATATAAACTCATCACAGCTCTATTGTTGTCAAGAGGTTATGAGTGGGGAGATTCCAAACTATGAAGATAAAATGTGGGTGTGTGCATGATTGGGGATTCAAGAGGAATACCTGGGGATTTCCACCTGAGTCTAACGCCCCACATCTGTTCTACCTGATATGCACTATTACATGTTTCTCGACTTTATAAATGTTTCTGAAACTGCTGTCTAAATTGGAGTCAAGCATGCAGTGGGGATCCCCTGTTCTTATTACCTCCCCAACACACGCACATGCATAGAAGAACACAATTATATCCATGCATCAGCCCACACATAAGAGGAAAGGATAGCTGGTTTTAATATTCTTTTATCCCTTCACGCCGTGGACTCTTTTTGATTTCTTAAAGAATGTGAAGGCCTGGGGATGATTGACATCCATATGCACGCTTTTCACTCACACAGTAGGGTATATTTATTTGAAGATTTGCATCCTTTTCAACTACAGAATGAATCTACATATAATTTTGAAGATTTTTGGAGCATATGCTTGACTATATGGAAGTTGAGAGTGGAGAAATGAATATCATGGAACCTAGTTTAACTCTTGAAACTGCCCTGTAGTCCCACAAGGACCATTTTTATATTCTAGCTGTGTAGATATTAGGTTATGTTATGTTTTTCATCTTACTTGCCAAATTGATATTATCAAGCTATCATATATCTGCATTGTTCATTTTATTATAGAATACTTTGCAACCATGATAGGCTTCATTTTAAACAGTGAGCTGCAGGGGGTCACCTTTTAGTATCACACGTTACTCTCCTTTACTTTGCACATATAAATATCTTTTCTTCAACGCGGCTACCAGCACTGTTTTACTGCAGCAGTGTTTATAGTGTTTGACATATGAAACAGTAGCTCTCTGCAAGTGATATTTCAACTTTTCAAGTTGGCTGAAAAACCTTTGCAAGGAAAGTATTATTAGGATTGCTGGGAAATCTTGTTAAGAATGTAGTGAATAACAAAATAACTCATAAATCTGGGCCGATTGGCTGAGTTATACTTTCTATTAAACTTGAATTTTTATGTCTATAAAAGGGAACCGTGGTGGCTCACACTTTATACGCAACATTTAGGAAATAGAAAGCCAAATTGTTTTTTAATGGAGGCAAAATTAGAAATACATCAAACGTAGGTTTGATTAAAGACACTGCCCAAAAAATATCTAAATTAGCAAATGTGTGGATTTTTCCAAACCCGCTGACTATATGGCATGGGAACCAAATGTCCAAATCAAAGACGTGTATCAAGATGTCATCATCCCCTCCTTTCCACAAGCCAGACTGATATTTAGGTAAGTTGTTTCTCTGTTGCTCTATCTCTTGTGTCAAGCACACACACTTCAAACACAACAGGCCCTGTTGACAGAGGTCAGCCAATCACCTCTTGGCTTTTCCTCATATCTGATCTTTGACCTCATGGGGAAGTTCAGCAGAGGTCAGGGTAAGGCCTCCAATGTGTGTGTGCACTGCTGATGGGGGATGTCAGGTCACACAGTCTGAATGTCACTGGAGTCCCTGAGGTGAGATTGTTTTCCCTCTAAACACAGGACTCCTTTAATCTCTTTAATTACTCTATTTGTTTTCCTTAAACAATTTGTTCTATCTGTCCTTTTTTAGCTTTTACCACTCTCTGCTAGGACTGGCTACCAAAACCTTTATACTTTTATAGGCTACATTAAATGCTTCAATACTATCAAGTTGCATGCCTTGTCATTTGATACCAAATTTCAATACCTAAGGAGTAAATCTCATCGGTAAGCATGCAGCATGCTTGTACTAATAATGCTGGTGATTGGCTGTCCAACGTTACATGTTGTAGAGGCATGCATGTGCGTTGTATTTTGACAGGCCTCACTACAGTGTGCATCACATCTGTTCAAAGGTGCTGAAAATGAAACAATGTCATTTTCTTTCTGTTAAAATAGATTTCATAACATTCAAATTTAAAAAAGTATCTTTCAGGAACCGGTATCGACGTCACGGTATCAGCGCAGGTACCCAGCCCTCCTCTTTCTTTTAATCACACTTCCACTGTCTTTTACATCTTCTGTATTTTCTTCCCTCGATGCTTTCCTGTCTCTTTCATTCTTTCCCTCAGTCCTTTCTCCCTCCATCTTTCCCATTTCAAATGTAATATCCAAGTGCGGCCAGGCCGGTGGTTCAGTGAATAGCCTGGTCCAGGAACACCACTCGAAGGATGATTGATGATGATAATGATAATGATGATGAAGAGGGTCTGCACGCTCACCCTAGAGACCACAATGCCTTTCCAAGATACAACTAGTGCCATGAATAACATAGCAGTGACCACACATGCTTTTTTTTTGCATTTGCATTTGCATTTGCTCAAACATGAACACATGCAGCCCGCATGCACACCCAACTGGCACATTTAAGATGCGTAAGCACAAATGCATGCACTGGAATAGCGGACACAGGAACACACTTCAAGGTTTTCCAAGGAGCCAAACCGCATGTCACTCAAAGCTCTTTGCTACAGTTAGTCAGTCCATCACAGTCCTCTAACTTTACTCCCTGTCCTCTACTTAATCTGTGATGGACTTCATTTGAGGACAGGTGAAATCTAATCAGAGGAGACAAGCGCAGGAAGTGGATTTAGCCTCTTGAGATGCACCCCAGGTCTGTGTCTCAGCATGGAGTATGTGCAGTTTGACGGGCATGTTGTGTTCATGTTGTTCTCATTTAGCCATGCCAGCACCACTGCCAGATACTTGGCAGCAGCCTTGGGAGGAAATAGAAAACAGCCATAAAGTGTTTATCAGAGACAGAATTATACAACCTTTTCTTTTTGGTTGTTGCTCTTTTTTTCTAAGCCTTAACATGCTGCCTGCTTCAAGTTTATGAGAAGTAGCACATGGTATTTGGCCTGTTTATGTGCATGCGTCTGTGTGTATGTGTGTATGTGTGTGTGTGTGTGTACATGTGTGTGTTTAACCTGGCAGAATGAGGGGTTATAGGCCTGGCTCTGTTTACGGGGCCTGTCACAGCCATTCACTGCATGTTAGCATTTAGCAACTAGCATGTTCCATTGAAAGGCCATTATATCTATAGCTTAGCTGCTTAGGTGTAGCCTACTGAGTTTACCGAGCTTGTCACAACCACTCAGTCCACCCAAAGCCGCTGTGGACGGCAGCCAAGGCCCTTGTGTTTTTTTTGCTCTTGCGTAGGATAGCCTCCCCTTCGCCGTAGCCTAGTTTAGCATTGTGCAGGCAAGAGCTTGGGTTTAGTGAGCTGCCAGCTCATGCTAACCATTGCAATGTTAGTGTCTGAGTGAATTAGCCTTCCTGTTAGCAGGGCTCTTGTCTGCACAGTTTCAGCCTCAAGGAAACCCCTTGTGTGTCTAGTTATTGGTTCTTAACAATCACTCTGAGGAAAGCATTTTATGATATCATACACAGCTTCACTGAATGAGGAACATGAACAGGATTGTTTTCATTAAAAGCCACTGGGGGTTAGGAGGACCATACAATTAGGCAGCAAGACTCTACTTGTAAAGACATAACCACTGGGTCAGAGTTCCTACAGTAAATGGTTTGGTCCAAGAGGAAGCCATTCTCTACCACATACATGCCATTTTTAAGACTTTTGACATAAAATACTGATTGATAATGGACTGATAATAATGATGATTTTTCCCCCCATATTTTTCTCACAGGACGATGAAGAAGGAATATGGGCATGATGACCATCACCATGGAAACTCTGCATCCATTTGTCCACAGTGAGTTTGTATTGCACAGCTATTGTTACATTTTTCTACTAATTTTAAAGTTAATGTACTCAGTCAGAGTGTAGTACTGTATATCAGCTCTAGATACTTTAATGATCTTCTACACAATAGGCTTCTTCAGCGGGCTCGAGTAACCATTAGCCGGGAACACTGATGGCACCACATTAACCACAGCATTACCCAACTCTGACAGAAGAGACTGTAATAGAACCCGGCTCTTTTTCCTGTTTCTTATGAATTTCACTCGACGAAAGAGCCTCAGTTGATTCAGAGGTTTATGGCTGCCTTTCCATGAAGTGCTCATATGCTGGTTGTGTCCCATGCTGTGTGTCTGTGACTGTATAGGCAAATGTGTGGTATTAGACAAGTACACACCCAGCAGCCTAAAGTAAGCGTACCAGGGCCCATAGGTGATAAAAACGACACAGTGAGAAAAACCAGAGATGGACTAGTCTGTCTCTCCCCGCCTCATTTTTTTAGTCGTAGTAAAGTTTTACCGTGCTACCCCACCCTGTTGTGTGCCAGTGTGTGGGGTAGTTAATTACAATACAACACAGAACAGTCATGAAGCTTTTTTTTCTAAGCCTGCAAGCTGAAAAAGCATAAAATGAAGAATGCAGAGTCATAAAGGATAATTCCTGTTTTGGGGTTTTTATATCGAAGCCCCCCCATTGACTCAGAATGCCTTTGAACGCAGACGTGCGGAAAGGGGTCTGTGTAGGGAGGGGCACTAATACATGTGTGTATGAGACAAGGAGAAAGTGAAAAAGAGAGATTTATAAAAAGAGATAGAGAAAAGAGAGGGAAAGGGGAAGGGTGCTTGTGTGTTTATGTGGGAACGAGAGAGAAAACCAGGCAGCATGGCATACTCATAGTTTCCAGTGCATCTCATTCTTTTCCCCCAGTAATCCACAGGTGGACCATCACAAGCAGATTCTGTCTCTAACCTCAATGACTTAGTAGTTGTGCACTTTGCCCTAGTGCTGCTTTTGGGATTAAGAGTCCTATAGCTTGTGTGTGAGCAAATGGTTTGTGTTCCTGCAGTGCAAAGCTTTAGTGTGTTTAGCTATGATGTTTGTGTGCGCCTTTGCAAGTGTGTGCGCGTGTGTGTATGTGTGTGCAAGAGAGCGTTGCTGAGCTATACAGCGCCGGAGCAGCCCACATAGCCTATAATCCAGTCCATGTGTGCTGAGAATGCAGCAGTGTCAGGATTCACCGTAATGAAACAGACCACACTGCCCCCTTTCTCCCTCTCTTTCCATCTCTCCATCTTTTTCCATCACTCCTGTTCTTTCCACCTCTTCCCAGATTTTTGCTCGCCCTGCTTTAACGTATATTCCTTCAAGGTAAACCTAGAGCTGGGCCCGTGACTAGCCTACTGCTTCAGTATCTTCAATCAGATATCGTGACGGTGTGTGTGTGTGCACGTGTGTGCGTATGTCTGTGTGTATTAGTGCTCCTTATCCTGATCTAATAGAATAAGCCAGGCACATTAGCCTTTAGCACTGAATGGTGTTGTGGCTAGCGATATCAGTGCTGCTCATCTATCCACTGCTGTTATTCTGGCAACGCACAATACGAGCGCAGCTAACGTGTATTAGCCATTCTCAATGGGAGAACAGATGGGAGCCATTTAGCGGTGTGTAGCTACAGCGCAATAAGGCCAGACCTAATCCCCATATCCTGTCCCTGAGTGAGCCCTCCCTAATATGAGCAAACAGAGATGACAGCACCGATAGACAAATAGCTGGGATTTGTGTGTATGTGTGTGTATCGGTGTCTATGCAGGCATTCGCGCTTTGATTGGTGTTCCTTATGGATAACCTTGACTCCCAGTGCTAGGCTACATTTTGAATTCCACACAAACCTAAGTGCTGAGTTTGAGTTGGCAAGTTCAAGTTCTGAGAGTCCAGGTGTGGATTTGTATTGGTTAGCCATGGTTCTCTCTAAAAGGACACTGGGCTCTGATTGGCTCATTGTGGTTGTGTATGTCCTGCTGTTGATTACAGAGGTTTTGTTTACCCTCTTGGCCTCCCAGACCCCCCTCTAATGAAATAAGAATGTCCTTTTGGACAGAGAGCACAAGAGAAGGGGGTTGGAGGAAAAAGTGAAGGAGAACATGGGGCCAAAAGAGTGAAGCAAAGTGGGGGGAAGAGGTTTTCTGGAAACATTATGCTTTTATCCCACCGTGAAGTTATTTGTACTGAATGAAGCGAAAAGAAGCTGAGAGGCTTTCCAAGTGGGGACAGAAATATGTTTGTGTACGTGTGTGTGTGTGAGTGTACGTGTATGTGTGTGTGTGTTTGAGTGTGCAAGCAGGAAGGAGTG
>CAFUXE010000692.1:126364-143742 GCA_903364295.1 Serranus cabrilla
GTGTGTGTGTTGCAGTTATTTAGCTCCGGTATTCTGGCGATAGGCCCAACTCTGCTCCAGAGTTCTGCTCTGACTCTACCACACACACAACCTGGACTCATTACCCTCAGTAAACAAATAAGTCATTAATACCAGCCTGCAGGCTTCACACACACAAATACAAATATATAGTACATGTGCTCACTCGTGGACACGCCGACAGCCACGCCCATTCCCTTCACGTCCGACGCTCCTATTGGCTGTGGGGTTTGGGACTAGCGAGACTAATGATGTGGTCCCTGTGTTCCTGCTTCCTGTCCTTTGCTGGAGGACTTCCTGTGGCAGAGTCATGTGGTCCTGATTACAGTCCACATCTAAGACCCCTGGAGCAGGACAGTTTTGCTCTGACACACACACACGCACACACAATAGATATAGAATAACCTGTGTCCCTCCCGTCAGATATGTGATATTATTGACCAGGAGCACTGGAAATACTGAGCATCTGTGTTTACTTCTCCTTTCTTTTCTCTTTAAGTTTCTCTGTCTGTTTCTGGTTTTTCTGCCTCCCCTTGTTCTGTAGCCAGGAGGTTGTTTGGTGTGATCAGGGGCTGACTGGTCCTGTTGTATTTTACTCGCTGCTCTGCAGCCCAGCCCTGGCACCAGACCTCACAGCTGGGCTATTGATCAAGCAGGTTGGTTAGTTCTGCACAAACAGTGACTTTTTTTAAGTGTAAAATCCCTACAGGTTAACTAGTGGAACCGAGGAAACAAACTTTCTTTGTCTGTGGTTTTCCGTTGCGATCCAGCTGTTACAGAAGATCAGATCAGTGGTTTTGCATGTTTTATCCCAGAAACTACAAAGCACATATTTTTTGCATCCAAGCCAACCATTTTGCCAAAAGGAATTTTCTACTGTACAGGCAGCCAGCTTTGTTTTTCTCTCATTTACTTGAATTCTCTACAATGTTAGTGTTGTTTCCCAAGCAACAACTTCTTTATTGGGAGAAACAGGAAAAATTGCATTACCCTTTCACAGCCCCTTTGTGTGCTTATTGTTTGTCTTCTTAGTTTAATATTCTGACAGTGTTACTCATGAATGCAGCACTTGTTGGCAGCTTTCTCTATGTTGTTGAAGTGCTCGCGAATACATCGCCAAGTAGAATTTCTTAAATGTTCCTGAATCCAATCCAATTAAAATCATTAACACAACTTGCCAAAAATAAATAATGTTCACGGATGGCTTACCTGTCTCAAAGCATGTTTCAAGCATCCACACGTTTATTTTCATATCACATGGTTGCCTGTAAGATCGACAATCAATCCAGAAACGTAGGCTTTGGAAAATGGTCAGCGGTAACATAAACACGATTTGTGTTTGTGTATAGCATTTGTAGTTAAGCGGATAAAACATGCAAAACATGTGAAAGTATGGTTTTATAAACAGGGAGGATCCAAACAACTGACAAAAACTGGCAAAACGAATAATTCCTTTGCTGTTGTATTAGTAATTAATTAAATTTTGTTTAGCAGAAACGGTGCTATTATCCTGATGGAGCATCTCAGTGTTTAACTGCTCCAGCCAAGTGCAAAGTTGTCATTCCTCATATGCAGTCTGTGGAATAGGAAAAGTGTTGAGTGTGTGTAGAGCCACTCTCCAAGGGGAAATTGTTAGCAAATGGGCTCCAACTGCTGGCCTTTTAGCTTTGCAAACACAACCTGAAGGCCTCTCCCCACATCCCCTTCTCTCCACTCAGCCCCCCCTCACCTCACCCACCTCCCACTACAATTCACCTGCCCAACAACCCCAAGGCTTCTCATCCCTCCACTCCCTCCCCTTCTCCCCTTTTCTATTTTGCTCCCACTCACTAACTTAGATATTTCCATACCTATTCATCATTCCCTCTCCCTCCCTCTCTGTGTCTCCTTCTTCACACACAGAGAGTCATTCCTGAGTGGGTAAATAGAGTAAATTGGGGCTGACCCCCAGGGTTAGCAGAGGCCACGGTCTCTTTTCATGTCAAAGCCATCTGAAGGCTGATTGGTTGATTGCAGTGCTCTCTGCTTCCAAAAGGCTCCCTTGTGCTGCTGTAATTGCCCTATCATGCGCGCGTACACACATCCACATACTTAACGCACACACAAGCATGCGCGTACATACATGCGGATGCACACGCACACATTCTTAGAGGCAAATGACTTAATTGGTGTTAATTGCATAATGACAGTAGTGAATTGGACCTGGGTCAGAGGTGACACAGGTTTGAGTGGAGAGGGGGATGGAGAAAGGATGTTGGGAAGATGTGAGAGGAAGGCTGGCACTTCTAGTCTCCCTCTCTTTCTACCTCAGCTCCAGAACTAAGCAATCCTTGACCTGATTGCAGAAGTTGGCCTGTGGGGATGAAACTCACACACTCACACACACAACAGTCAGCCCTTTGTGGCACGGAGGGATGCTCTGTACACTTAATGCAAGGATCCAGTTTGACCCAGTCAGCATCTGTGCCCGTGTGTGTGTACCTATGTGTGTGTATTTAACTATACCACCAGAGTATGTTTGTGTGTGACTGCCAGGGCAGCTGAAAGGGCTCTATTGGTGAAAACGTTTAAGCCATCATCATTAGAGTTGTTGGTTCAGAGGTGTGTTTTAGTGAAGGACGTAATTGGCCCGTCATAGTGCTGTGTAATCTTCTCATATTCTATGAAAACAGCACAAGCTATTGGCCATAATGGCCATGTTTAAGGTGGGTCCTTCCCCTGTTAAACATACGGCATGTTAGCTTGATACAGGCTGGGACTCCATCGCAGAGAGAGAGAGAGAGAGAGAGAGCGGGTGGTGTGTGTAATGTTTGGTGTATACCAGAAGCCCTGCAGTCACGTCTTCTGTCTCCATGCTCTACTGTACACATTTATTTCCCCCTTTATTTTATTTCATGGAAATCACTCTTCAGTATGTGTGTGTGTGTGTGTGTACAAATGCATTTTGAACCCAGTATGTACTGGATCGCGTGATTTCAAAACCAGAGCTTTCTCAAGTGGAAACATTGCTGCGTCTGAGACCACCCGGGATTAATTTCTCTTTGTGAAAATGTTATTGTGTATATGCATGCATGCGTTTTTTGTGCATGTCTGGACTCTGCTGCAATTAAATGAGTAGGTCTGTGTGAGCATATGCCTGAATCCCCTTGTGCTTTTCTGCAAGCGCATGTGTCCTTGTGTGTGTGTGTGTTTGTGTGTCCTTGTGTGTGGGAGTTACAGTATCCCCCATCCTGCTGTTTATAGGAGGGAGTGAAAAGTGATGGAAGGTATGGAGAGAGATGGGCCAGTGATGACATAGCCTTATGTTCACCCCCTCTGGATATGGCCCACTCTATATTAGATCTATCCATCATAAGGCTGCACCCGAGTCCCACATGCTTCCTATACCATTCGTAGCTAGATGTCCACTGTACATGTGTTAGTCTCATCAATGTTCTGCTCATATGGTACATGTCACGCTCATACTTGTAAAGTCTGAATGTACTTTGTCATACCCGCTGCATACTTAGTGTGTGTGTTTGTGTGTGTGTAGCCTGTATTGACTCTCTTTAAGTGGTTTTCGAAGCTCAGATGATAGATGTATGGTTTTCTTGTAGTCCCTCAGAAAGACTTCCCCACAGGCTCATCTAGACACAAAAGAAGCTGTCACTCTCTGCTTTTCTGATCTCACTGTGTGTTCATTCAAATATGTGTGTGTGTGCGCGTGTGGTGTCGGTGGTGGAGGATCTGTGTGTGTAAATGCCTCAGAGTGTGTCGGAGCTGTCACCTGTTCCTTGTGCTGTGTGCGAGCCCTGTCTCTGGGCGAGCCTTTGATCTGCTCGACAGGAGATTCCTACGGTGTGAAATAGCCCCGGCCAGATTTACTCAATGAAAGAGCAGACCTTAACCACTGTTATTACACTCATTTTTTTTAAACATCACTGCTTGTGTCTGTCTCCCTGTCTCTTGTTCTACTCTCTCACTTATTCTCCCTGCCTTGTTCTGTCTTTGTCATTTGCTGCCTCTTTACATGTGCTATGAATGTGCATGTAAGTGTACATAAATCTTAAATTGGGGGGGGATTTTCTGTAATATTTACTGCAGAAGCAGTTGCATTGAGTCGTAGCTGGAGTCAAAAAGTCACTGAGTCAGAGCCAAGGTTACCCATGCTGTTACTAAAGAACAGATGGGATTAAACAGGGCAGTGGGATGGAGGAGAAATTTTACCTAATCGATGACGCGTATTAGATTTCTGTTATTGTTCATGGATTCATAGATTTCTCTTTATATCTCCATGACAGGAGAGAGGAGGGAAGCATCGAGTCTCTGGCTCCCTCTCCCTCTCTGTAGTCTGACAGTATGATGTTAGTTTGGGCGTGTCTGTCTGAGCTGTTGAACATGTGTCAGCGCCCAGGTGGGGAGAGGCACAATGCAATTATCCCTGTGAAACGCTGCCCATGTAACACAAACACTGTACACATGTGCATTGGCAGTTACAGGGGCTGATGCTAATTTATTGTGGTGAGCTGTACTTTGTTACATGGTCCATTCTTGCAGACCTAAAAGCACGACAACAGAAGGAGCAAAGGGATTGGAGGGAAAGAGATGGTTTCTTTTATTGCAGACCAAAAGAGAAGAAATCAGGGCTATGCTGTTGTCATGTTACTGGAGCTAAAGTTCCCATAAGCAACCAGATCTTCTATGCAACGTCCATTTCATGTCTAGCAACTATTTCGGTTGACTTCTCCTTCAACTAGGTAAGTGCGCTGAGACGCCTGTCACCTGTCATTACAGCAAACTGGAGGAGAGATGTGGGGTATGCCAGTTAAACAGAACTACTCAAAGATGTGTGGTAATGTGAGTGATGGTTGAAAGTCACAGTCTGTGACCTGAGAAAGCTCCTACTAAACATCAGCACATGACCTTGCTTGGGAGGCCTGAATTCTTTCAGCCTTAAGCCGATACTATTCCCAGCACCACCCACACAAAATGGACCAGCTTCACACACACACATTTCATACTGCAAATTTTATGAGTTTCTAGAAGTCTACAGACACTTTATATTTTCACAGGTCAATTCAAAGCAAACTATCAGCGTCTTCTTTCTGTCGTGATGTCAGTAAGATGTTTGGGACAGTGCATCATGAGTTTTAGTTATCTGGATTAAATGAACCAAAGTGGAAAAGTGATCTCTAACTTAGCCAGCACATCAATATTCCACATCACAGACTTTCACAGAGTGAGAACAGGTTTACATACATTACAGTCTCAGCTCCACTCTACATCATCCTCGGCTATCATAACAAAGAGTATTTGCCTAGCCAGTGCATCATAACCTGTTGCATTAATCCCACAGCAAGACTAAATGTTAAGAGCGAGCCTTAGTGCTGTCAGAGAGGAGGGCTCTATCAGCGCTTATTTAATGGGTACAGTGTGTTTCAGTAGTAAATATCACAAAACTATGAGTCACTTTGTCAAAACTAATGAGGATTATTTACTCTCTATATGCGGATGGAGCCAAACCTCTGTCACTTTCTACGATGCTTATTTACGATCTGCAGTATCTCCCTTTAAGTCTCACTGGCAGGGTCTATCCACAGTGTCGTGCAGAGTGTTTCAAAAGGTTGTTAAAGGTTCAAGATGGCTGCACAACGAGTGTCAGCGGTTTTAGTCAGAGTGACAAATTTATTAAATGTTTGGGGGTTTAGCGCTCCAAAGGCCTATTATAATTCAGAGGAGTGTCAGGAATCATAGCTGGCGCAGATATCTTAACTGCTTTTCACTTATATGTGTGTGTTTCTGGCCTCCATCTCCTATCAGGTACCCCTATAGCCTGTTTCTCCCCCTCTCTCTTCACCACCACACACTCTGTCTCTGCACCCTGAGGCTGAGGTTATTCCGCCAAAAACATTCCCTGTTGCCTTTCTTCTGATTATCCCCCTTTCCACTGCTCTTATTGCTCCTCAGCATGCCTTCTGGCCTTGGGACCCCACAGATACATAGACACACAAAAACACTTTACGTTTTTTTAAAGTAATATAGCTAAACTTTGAATGCAGCATCATTTAAATTCTGATTAAAAGCTGATTCTCAACAGTAAAATGTGAAAATGCAGTGTGGGAAAATCTGCATGCAAACTCATGTTCTGCAGCTGAGATATGATGATACTTGCTAACATTAAGGTGGTCATGGAACGGGGCTAGCCACACAGCTAGTGTTAGCATTAAATTTGGACTCGAGTTAACTAAGCATCTTCATCAAACCCCAGCTGCTGGGGGATTGCAGCAATTTTTTTGTTTTATACATTTCTTTGCAAATTTCTCAGCTTTTTGACCTTACTGTTTTCTTTACTCTTTCTTTTCTTTTCTACATACATGTTCATCTACCTCTGAGAGAGTAATTCTTAAAAGTGGCAACTTTAAAATTAGCGATTTGGCATCTTTTGAAGTGTTTCTTCCCCCCTTTTCTCCAACACACTGACACAGGTCAGACTGAGGTAGAGATCACAAGCAGACCACCAGGCATTGTGAAAGCCTCTCTATTTATCTACAGCGTATATCCTATGTGTCTCGTGTCCCGGGGCTATACTGACCCCAGGAGCACCAAACAGACTTCACCAACAACATGATTGGCTCTTCCTGAGACCGGACTTAAATAGCATTAAGCACCACAGTGCAGCTGTGCTAGCACAAACACACTCACTCCACTTGACATCAACCTCGACTTTGTCTCTCTCAGGCCTGTAGACACATTTTTCATGTGGGTCAAAAAAAAGTAGTAGAATAGGCCTTTGCCTACCCATGATATGAGAGAAAGAGAAGGCACACACACTAGAAAAAGAATAAACCACAAAACAAAATCAGTTAACCCCTCGTCCAAGTGGGATGGATGAATAAATGAACACGTTGTTAACATTGGATGGGCAGGGGCTCTAATGTTTGATGACCAAACAAAAATCTTCGCTGACTGTGTAAATCTCCGTCTGAACTTGTCCACCTCAAATACTTGTAGCTACTGAATAGACATTATTATCAGATTTGTGTTGACACAAGTGTCCAGCACACGCACATTGATACAGATTCATACGCAAACACGCACAGGTCCACATGCAGGCGCCCATACGCGCACCAACACACACCTATGTAAAGGTGAGCCTGTTTTTCCTTCAGAGCAGATTGAGATCTGAAGGATCACATTTATTTGCTTAACTGGTTCAAGTGATCCTAAATAGATCTGAGATGACCAAACCAGACCAAACCAAACCATTTGAAATCCAAAGCTCTGGCTTCATTGTCTCTGTGCCCATTTATAGCAAGCACACATCCACACACACACACAGCCTGTACTCCCCAGTCTACTTACATATTAGGCTCGTGTCCAAAAGAATTATTGGCCCAGATGAAACTCAGTAATCAGCCTATTCCTAATAATGGGTGTTCACCAGGAAGTTATCAAACTTGAAGTGCAGTTTTTGTTCTCTGCTTCCCGTCAAGTTTGTGTGCTTTGTCTTAGGAATTGTGTTTTATACTGTACAAACACAGAACAGGAAGAAAATATGCTTCTGTGTCTCCAGCCTGGTATGGTGGAAGGGCAAATCAGTTAAGAGGGAGAACTGAACTACGGACAATAAAGAACAGATGGAGAAACTGAGTCTGTGGGCAGAGAGAGAGAGGAAGCGACTCGTTGGGTCAGGAGTGAGGACTGATGGGTCAGTGGAGTTGGTCTCATCTTGAGAAGACATCAAGAGGAGGGTGGAGCATTAATAGCACAACGGAGGGTTGACTGATTGAGCGAGCACGCCGGTATTTTTGTCATAAGCACACACACAAACAGAAAAATTAAAATGAAGAATGGAAAGTAGCAGAGAAGGAACACTTGTGTTGAATCAAGATATGTTTCTGTAACACGGCTGTTAGTGCAGAGTAGCCGTTCACCACTCGTCTGGCTCTCTGTCCTTCTTTTCCATCTTTCAGGACTAAGGTCTTCACTCCAGCCCACACTGTATCTCCGGCATGGAAACTTTCCTCCCTTATAAAACAGAAATATGAATGTCCGTCATGTCTTTTTCCCACATTTATGTCTGTGGACTCTTCAATGCACAAAGAGCAAAGAAAGCACGAGAGAAGGGTTTGATGTATGCCCATGTTACACTCTAAGCTTGTTTCTGTTAGCCTAGCGCCTCTACACATATTTCAGGGTACTGGGTCAAACCTTCAAAGCAAAATTAATGCCACCATGCACCCACACCCCCCACACCTAGCCCTCCACCCTCCCTCCACTACCTGCATGAGAGTGAGCCATAGCTAGACTTGCATCCACTTTGGTTTTTGCGAATGGGGGTGAGAGGCTGTTACCGTGTCAGTCGGCATGGCCTCTTATCGAAACATCAGACTACCCTCAGATTCTCTTTCCAGATGGAGGTGAGATAGGGCCTCAGAGGCCCGGACCCCCGCAGACACTGAGAGCATGGAGGCCTCCCTGATCTCCTACCTGATGGAGGTGCTTTAATGTGGGCTCGGGTTTCACTCGTCTCCCCTGCCTGGCTGGGCCTGCGCTGGTGTCAGGATGCAGGCACGTTCAGGGCTCTTCAGCCTGGATTCTGACGGGCTGCCGCCGCTGCTCCACTCAGAGGTGTAGCTGCAGGTCAAGGTGTTGTTATGGGACGCAAGCTCGCCAGGGTCCTCGAGCTATTATTCATAGGAAAAATAGGTGCACTGGTGGATTGTATACACAGCCATACAGGCACTCACAGGCAGATTTTGACACACATGCAGCTGGCCCACAGTAGAGCTCTTGACATTTCTCCCAATAACATAAACACTGCCACTCACACTGTGCTCAAAGCGAAAGAGGGGAAAAGAGAAAGAATCCTGTGATAAAATGAAAAAAAAGGAGTAAATGAGCGAGATTAGTCAGAGAGCGCTATGAGAGGCAGATCAAGAGAGACAGAGTGGGGGAGGAGGAGGAGGAGGAGGAGGAGAGGAATTTGGGCAGACAGAATTCCATGCACCTTTTATTGTTGCGCAAACCTGTATTTTAGACCTGCATGAACATTTTGCACGTTTATGAACATAGTTTCTTTTTCGCCTCAAGTGATGAATGAATATTTGAAGATGTCCCACCAATAACATTATTTCATCCTCCCTTTTTGATGCTTGGGCCTTTGTATTCCTGTGCATGAATTCATGCATTCATGCACTTTTTTGAACAAGTGCACGTACACTACGTGCATATATGTGTGTGTGCGTGTGCGTGCGTGTTTATGCGCGCGCAAAATATGTCAAAACAACCTCCACATTAGGAGTAGGTAGTGCAGATTCCACCCGTATCATTGGCACACCTTGGCCGGACTCGGGAAACTCATCACCATTCCACAGAGAGCCCTCCATCATTCCTCACAGGATTAGAGGCAAAAAAGAGGGAGAGGGAGAGAGTTCAAGGGAGGGATTGCTCTTTTACTTTTTGTCGCTGGCACAGTCGTTACTCTAATTTAGCTGAAATAATAGAAGTTTTAAAATTGCTACCAGTGTCCCAGCTTCCCTGTCTCTCTCCATCTCCTTTCATTTCAAACCAGATGTCAGTTTCAGACAACACATGTGAGTGCAGAAATGTTTGAATGGGAAAAAGCTCAGAAATAGCACTTGGGAAGCGTGCACAGTGTCTGACTCACTTACAGATGCACGCTGCCTCTCCATGGGAGTTTAATGAGTTTGATACATGAGATTTTTCTTTTTTCATCAACAGTCAACTCCACCTAGTGGTGTTTGTACTGAACAGATTTCTGGCTGCAGTGAGGAATGGACTGTAATGAGGGAAATGCTACACCAGCAGTTGTTTATCTGCACAGAGTTGCTTTACCCTGAGACTGCTGGATGAAAGGATCAATACTTACATGCTGGATATGAATCCCCAAAATGCTACAAACAAGTGCAGACAGTGTTGCCTCTAAGATCTGAATCGCTGAATTCTGTAGCACAGGCTGTCCAGAGAGCAGTTGTAGACTGTGTTAGTAGGTCTCCTCAGCACCTCTTGGCCTGGCATCTGTGAGGCTTGCTCACACTTGCTTTCACCCAGCATGTGTTTGCTCATATGAAGGAAATTATGTAATTAGCCTGTGAGGGATTGTTTTCTTTCACTCTTTACCCTCCGCTCTCCCGTCTTTCTTTCCCTCCCTCTTCTTTTTTGCGCTCTCTTTCTAGTCCTTTGACAGCAGGCGATGGTTAATCCGAGCCACACCCTAGCTCACCTCCTTCATTAATTGCCGGAGACCATCAGTGGAAGAAAATGAGCGCTTGTCATACAGATCTTAGCTGAAGAGCAGCTTTGTTTGACATCAAAGGGGGAGTTTTGAGAGGTGTATGAGGGAGTGGAGATGGAAGATTTGGGCGTGCAGGGGGTTGTGTCGGGCCGGGTTGTGTGCTGGGAGATGGGTGCAGGGGTACACACGGGCAGCATCGGGGGGAGGAAAACCTGGCATTTTGCTCTCTAATTCCAGCCGGCCTGGAGGCCTGGAGCGCTAAGAAGGGCCTCACTGTTGCTCTCTGGATCAGCCAGGTATTGCTTACATAAAAAGCAAGTGAAAACAGCTGTAGGGATAATTAGCTTGATTCTCCATTACATGCCATGAGGGCCAATAACTAAAAAATGGAGTTTTGTTTGGGTTAGAGCTGCAGTCCCAACCAGGAGGAAGTTGTAAAAGTCAGGCAGAAAAAAAAGAACGAGAGAGGGAAAAAAGGAGAAATGTAGGGAAGAAAGGGCGAGCTCTTGAAGCAATTGTTGCCAAGGAGATGTTCTCTCTTCCTGAGGTGGCTTGATGTTTGCCATTTTTTTTAATGCTCACAGGAATGTGTCACCTCAGATTAATTCATTGGAACTGGACCAAATTTTAAAAGCTTATTTATTGCATTGTCTATAATGAATTCCCTTAGACACTGTCTTACAACGGAGCAATAGAGATGCTGTGGGATTTTCTTTTTGCCTTTAATGAGCATGTTGAGTCACCATTACACCACTGACTTTGTATCGAATAAATCAGACATAAGATAAGAGTACTGACTTGTTGTTTTCAGTGAAAGGCATTTTGTCGTAACTGCTTCTCTTCTGACCTTCTTATCCAAGATTAAATAGACCGATCCTATCAGAAACGTGATATTTTCTGAGTTCACATACCAGCAGTGTGACTACAGAAAATATGCAGTGACAATGTATCACAGCAAAACAGAAATATGTAGACAGAACAGTGAGATGTCACTTCTCTCTTCCTGTATTTCACCTCAGTACCTTCCCCTTCATACCACTGAATAGCTTGTTTTACGTCCCTGGTCTTGGTAGACTGAGGTGAGGTGGGGGGTTCTTTGTACTGGTAATTGAATTTGGTGTGTTTCTCTTTTTTCTGTAGGAGTGAAAGGACACCAACCACAGCGTAATTCCAAGTGAAAGAGCAGCACTTTAACATTGGTGGTCCCAAAACTCTGCAAGGATCCATTTAACAGGCAGTTTATATTAGTAGCACTTAAAGACAAGAAGGGGTTCAGTCGCTTACATCCAGACTCTCAGGCTTGATACCCATTCCTCAGGACAAGGACAGACAGTCGGACAGGAAGACAGACTAGCATAGATTCTGGGAGGCATACAGGTAGACTAATAAAATAGTCACCTTTCAGCCTTATTTGGATTATCTATCCACTTACAAGGACGTTGACCTCATGTGTTGTGTATGTGGATACACAATACTGGTCATAAAATAAACCGTGTGAAATGAACTCAGGGGTACCAGACAGGAGATTCAGGTTTTTACCTCGACTAGACCTCTGTTGCTGCAGAGGGCATTTGCAGATTTTGCTAAGTCAATAATTTTCCTGTCTCAAGATGTGGGCTAAGCCAGTATTAATATGAGAAAGTGTTCACCCCGTCTGATCCCACCATCAAGCACACTAAGAGTGGAGGAGTGGGGAGGAGGATGAGGGTTACGCAGGGAGTAGAAGATAGGAATGGCTGATTGGAGTCGGAGGGAGATGATGGCTGAGTGCTGCAGGAGGGAGAGGGGAATTATATTTTGCCATTTAAAGAGGCTGCACATGACATTCAGAACACGGATATAAACATCTACTTACAATTTAAAGCTACAGTGGAGTAATGGTGTCCTGACCAGAGAGTGAAGTCTGATTCCCTCTGTGTGTGTTCAAATCCGAGCTTCTCTGTTCTTTGTTGACAACAAATTGTGTTGGTTCAGCCATGGAAGGGTTAGTGCTAACTTGTAATTATGTTTAATCGCAGTTAACTTAGGGTGCAGGACGTATTCTCTCCACAGCCATTTTCAATGTTTGCATTGGTAGGCAGCAATTTTTAATTTAAAAGGTCCACTGGTCTTCTGTGTGGAGTTTGCATGTTCTCCCTGTGTGTACGTGGGTTCTCTCTGGTTACTCTGGCTTCTTCCCACACTCCAAAAACATGCAGCTTAGGTTTAATTGGTGACTCTAAATTGCTTGTAGGTGTGAACAAGAGCGTGAATGGTTGTCAGGATCTATGTGTCAGCCCTGGGATAGTCTGGTGACCTGTCTAGAGTGTACCTCGTCTCTCGATGTTAGCTCGGATCGGCTCCAGCCCCCTGTGACCAAAGTTTGGATTAGCGGTGAAGGATAATGAATGAATAAAAACCAACTTTAAAATAGACACAAAATGATGTTCCTTCCTATATGTGTGAATTATGCCATTAGAGTATGTACTTTTTTCCCACCCTCTCTTAACCTACTGTAAGTGAAGTGGCTCAATCTGGTAATGTGAGAATTGCGTCTGATCTGTTGGACTGAGTGTCAAGTGATGATGTTTAACTTTTATCAGTAGCCGTTACTGTGAAGCCTCGGGTCACCGTTTGGATATTATAGTACAATTTAACACATTCCTAGCCATTCAGGACGTATGCAGAATAATTGCTGCACATTGCTGGTGTGTGTTTGATAAATAGAAGCTCCATGTATGTTGACTACTTTCTGCCAAATGTGCATTTTTCAATCATATTCTACTCAATTTCTACATTTTATTTGACTACAGAGATGGTGGCAAGTGCTTCCTCACCCAACTGGAGTTTAGACTTACAGAATCAAGTTGCACAACTTGTTAAAATGTTCTCTTTGTGCAGTGCAGTATACCTGTAGCTGTTTTTTTTTTGCTGCCTTTAGCAGCTGATGATGCAGAAAATTGCGGACAATGACCTTTGGGCTGAAAAGGCTTTAAGCTGCCTGCCAGAGCCATTTGAGCTCGCTAAATTATCCAGAGCGTGGTCGTAGCTTTCCTGGCCGATATAATATGCTTTGCTTTGTCACATGTTTCTAAAGTGAGCGTAATCACGACTCCAAATGCAGAACTCAGGAACGTAAAATTAAATCCATTAAATCCATATGATTTTAACACTCTGTCACAACATGCTGACATGTAAAATAATCACAGGCCGATAAGCGTACACACATTCATGACCACATAGCGACACACACTTCCTCATTAACAACACGAACACAGGCGTCACACGTGAGTTTGTGTAGTGAATGCGCCTGTTGTGTGGAAGTAGTGAGGTGTTGACAGAGAAGAAAGAGGAGCGGTCTTCAAACACATCCACAGGCAGGTCGTGCTCTCCATTATGCCCTGCCGGAGGCCATATTTGTTGATTCTCTGGCCCCCAAATCATTAATTTAAGTGCAGACGACGGCGGAGAAACCTGAGAATGGCGTCCAACACACATGCACAAATTCACACGAGAGCATGTACATGCGCAGACACACATTTGGTCACACTTACACGCAAGCAGGTTTATATGTACACACATACACACCCTGTGTTGCATAACAAATGATGGCACTTTAATTGCTGTGCATGTTTATTTACTCCTGGCTGTAATGGATGGTCCTTCTCTGCCTGGCAGCCAATCAGAGGGAGACAGGAAGAGTGTGAGCAGCCCTGCAGAACTCAACACATTCCACACAGTTTGACTCGTTAAGCATAACACACTAACTTCAGATGCAACCATTAAATACTGGTTATCCCCTTACAAGATTTCAGGGTCAATAATCAGGTCAAATCATCTCCATCACATCGTTTCCCCAACTTTTAACTGTGAACGTCTCTATTCCCCAACATACACAGTTTGTATTAGACTTCTATCACTGTGCTCCCTCTGAGTGACTGATGATAACGTCTTCAGTGATTGGTAGTTATTTTGGGGCCTGTTTGCTCAGCCAATGAGGCGCCCCCAGCGAGCTAGACATACATCATTGTTTCTTTTTTGCTCAACCTAACCCTCAGGAAAGAAGTGAGTTGTTGCTGACTGCTGTGCGGCCTGAATAACAGACACATTCCGATAGTTTTTTTTATTTTTTTTTATTAATGAGCACTTGATGTTTGGGCAGCTGCCAACTGCATTTAGAGCATTCTTAAGGACCTCTGGAGGCTCGCCAGACAGTTAGAGGAAGAAAATGGTCAATCTAAAGCTAAGAAAAAACAAAATATCTACACTGGACCTGAGTGTTTGAGTCCTCTTTGTCCATTACTAAGCAAAGTAATTGTATGATGTAACCTTTTAGGAGAGAAAATGTAAAAACAACTTAAGATCCTTGGCTAGATGATGCATCTTTATATTCCTGTGTGGATTATAGCATTTGTTTTTCATTCCTTGTGGTTAATCTCTCATTCTGATTTTTTTTCTTAATGTTCCTTTCCACAGCTGCTTGTAAAGCCAGGTACCAAGAGGTTCAAGAGCTCCAACTGCAAGTATACATATAAAACAGATATACACACACTCCAGGACCCACCATTTCAGTGTATTATGGACAAGCGTAGCGTTCAGCCGGTCAGAAATTCTCCCATTTCACCGATGAATGTCACCTTCGCTGACAAATGACAGTGGCTCACTGAGGGTGAGTGAATGTCCCTCACAGGACCATCAGTCATCAGTGTGGAGCTTCAAGGTATTGGCAAGCGGCCTTCATTTCCCTCGCTGTTTTCAATAGACTGGGAGCTGGATTCATTTTACAGTACTGCGGTGCTACAGAGTTCTGGCTTCACATCAACCGGCAATCACTCCACCACTGTCGACTACTGGTGTGGCTACGCAGAGCCAGTGGAACTAACCGTAAACCCATGCCAATCCTGGACTGGCTTATGATGGCATGAATGTGTTTACTTCTGCAGCTAAATATCAGACTTTTGTAAATATAACAACATGGACCTCAAAATCCACAATCCACAGAGACCTTCTCAATGTACCGTGCCAAAGGAGACAATCCTGTCTGCTGAAACAAATTACTGAAATGGGACAGCATCTGAATCATTCGGACTACCAAGTAAACCGCTCTAGTTACTCATTTATTTGACTAACTTCCACTTCCTGTTGAAGGAGAGACGAAGAAGCAGATTTGGGCTTGAACATGCCCCTCAAAAACAGCTTGAGCATCAGCTTCTCTAAAAATCAGGACAAAAAAAGGAAACTCGGCTGACCGCAAATCAGCCATCTTACTGCAAGAACAGTGTGTTTATACATTTCTCCTTGTGTTCTTTTAGCCTGCTGTGCGTTTGTTTAATGAACCAATCTCATTTTCTGTTAGCTTTTCTACATCCGAAACTGTTTTGAGTGCCACTCTTTCTTCTTTTTTAACAGCTGTGTGTGACTTAATATGCTGATGAGTGATGTGTTATTTTGTTGTCTATTTGTTGATCCTGAGCATCTGAGTGGCGAATCTGTTTTTAATGAAGTGACTTGCATTTGAAAGCACTGTGTCATTGGAGGTTGACAATGACGGACGGTGTTGTGTTTTGATTTAACAGTATAACAGTGTTTCCCTCCCCTAACATGTACAGTTTTTGTACAGTGTGTGTGCATGTGTGTGCGGTTCCATGCTGCTCTCATGATTGTGATGACTGTGAAAGTTTGGGGGATACCAGTATTCACCCTTGACTTGTTCCACAGTGTTTTTGCAGTGGTCAGCTTGTTTCTGTTCTGTTTGAATAAAAATTGTTTTCACAAGAACTGCAACATGTGTTTTATCAGAGGGACTATAATGTGAACATTGACATCGACAGTGTTATTGGTAAATTTGAGTGCAACAATGGGTATTTTCACAAGATTAAAGTTTCACCGCCACTAATGGCAACTACAACAATAGACTCTTGCACTGCCCAAGAAAGAATTCTCCCCAGTTTTCATGGTCTACCAATTCTCTCTTTCTCCCTCTCCCTCTCTCTCCCTCTCTCTCTCTCTCTCTCTCTCATAAACTCAGCCAGATGTTGCCCAGTTTTCTTCCTAGGGGAACGCGGGGGGATGGAGGAGGAGGGAGGGGTAGTGAGGCATGATGAGGGATCAGAAATGTGGCCGAGCATGTTTTAAGTGCTCTTTGACGCAGTCGCAGCCTCCAGCATCCACCATGGTAACATTAGCTGGGAACAGAACTCTTGCAAGATTTCCAGGCACTTCACACTCAATTTTTGCCACAGGTATTCACAATCACGTGAAGAGTTAAATTCCTAAATGGGATACACACTTTGTTTAAAAAAATATATTTTGCAAAACGATGAGTATTATGAGTTTTCTTAAAATACTATGGGGCCGGAATCAGCTGTATTTATTTATTTTTTTTTTTATCACTGGTCCTTTTTAAAATAACACATTTTTTGTTTTTATATGTATCTTTAAATGTGCATCCTCCCTTAATTAAAATAATTGCTAAAATACTGATTTAAATTAGGCCAACAGCACATCTAAGTTTGACTGTATGATAAAAACGTCTGAATTCATTTCTTTCATCCTGTCCTTCTCCTCCCTGCATCACCTGAGGCAAGTCCTTATTTGGGCATACAGCCAGATATCAAGGTGACTGCCCCCTTCCGTTAATTTTAGCATTGTTTTACTTCTTTCCCCCACTGTTATTCTATCTCTATTTCCTCAAGCCACGTGAAATTCTGTCCAGCGCAATTGAAAATAACACGGCTTTCACCCTTGAATGCCTTCGGTGTGCACTCACTGAGAAATCCACAGTGACACACGTGAAACTATTAAACACTTTGCCCTCTGACACTCATCATGGGGTTCATTGAAAAATATCGAACTGTAAGCCGACGGATTCCTGCAGCATGTTTTGAGATAATGTACCATAGAATAATAATTACCGTAATGACCGTAATGCTCACAGGCCTTCAGGTGATGAGAGCAGCCTGTATAAGCACACGATATGGACCTGCTTGTCTTGATTTTACTGAGTGGTAACTCGATCTGCTGCCAGTGAAAATCCTAACTCTGCTCTGGTATGGATAGGGTAATAGCCTCGGGTGCTTTATAAGTTTATTTTAGGTAATAGAGACGCTTGTTTTGTTACAGCCTGTTCCGCCCTTCTCTCTGC
>CAFUXE010000692.1:146251-157908 GCA_903364295.1 Serranus cabrilla
CGTGTCTGTTAAATCGAATAATTACCGTTCTCTTCTCTGATTGGCTGAGACTCTGTTGTGAAATGTCAGATAATTACAGGCACCTGTGGCATCATGATGATTAATTTATATATGACTGTGCAGAATAAAGCGCCAGCTGTTGAGTTACTCCTGATGAACTATTCTGCTTGGCGCAAAATAATATTTGATTGTAGAACTTAATTAACCATAAATTAAATTAGATATTTTTATATCCGCTTTCTGGCGCATAACAACTCCAATTAGTTGGTTTAAAATCAGTGTAAAACCGCCGCCCTTTGTGGATTATTGCTTTAATTTATGTGGAAGAACTGTAAGGAACATAACCTCACCAACTATTATGAAGCAGTGCACAAACTGGAAGCACATGCTCGTGTGTGTGCATGTGTGTGTATGTGCGCGCGCGCTGGGTGAGTGATGGTGAACTTGGCCCCGTGTTTAATGAGTATTAGGCAGGCCCAGGTCTCCACGACTCAACCCTGGAAAATAACGCAGCGTGACAAATTAGAGCTGTTCTGAGTCCCAAAATTCACACACGGCCCAACTGGAAGGCTGGCACATCGGTTCAACTCCCACATTTAAGGGTAATTATTTAAACTCATTTTCTGCCTACATAGCAGCCAAACTATATCACCAAAGCCACGCAGTTCCCTGAAAATAATTGACTTTTTTCCTTTAAAAAAAATCCATGTAGTTTTCGTTATAGGCAGAAGGCTGCACAGCACAACCAGGCCCAGAACATCATTCGCTGACGTGGCTCCTTTCAGTCTAATCAACATTCAATTAATAAATATGTAAATTAATTTTAATATAATTATAGACGGACATGACCGTTATTTGTCAAATTACATACTTTATAGCCAGATGCTTCACAGCTCCTGAGAAGGAAACTGTTTGTTTTTTTTAATCTCCATTTCCACGTTTTTTATAAATATTTCCGTTTAGTCCTATTAAAAATGATTTTAAATAACGAATATGCTCAACAGTTTTGTTACTATTTCCTGTGTATAATTCATATTTGCATAACAACTACAATCAGGCCTGCCATAAATAAAAATGAACCAATATGGAATAAAAACAAAATTATGTGTTTTATTCTAAGCCTGGGTTTTTATATAATACTTTTTAAATAATCATCTTTGCATTAAAATGCTGTCATAATTGTTGGTTAAACCTAGAAAAAAAATAGTTATGACTCTTAGATCAACAATAAATGTGTGGGCTAAAATGGATTTAAGTAAATTACACACACACACACACACACACACACACTTTCATTCTGTCTAGGCCTCTGTCTGTCTGTCTGTCTGTCTGTCTGTTCGTCTGTCCGTCTGTCTGTCTGTGTGTCTCTGCCTGTGTGTGTGTGTCTCTCTCTGAGTAAAGTGAACTGTCAGGAATGTGTCTAGCTGGGGTTTCATGGTCATTGTGTCTTCTCCGGCTGCACGTCTATCAGTCTTACGTGATTCACACTCAGACCTGCTGCCAAATAACTGCTCTGCTGTGCAAGCGCTGATGGCCTCAGGGCTCTCATCTCACACACACACATACACACGCACACACACATACGCACACACACACACGCACACACTTATGCACACATATGCACAACATCTAGGGGTTTGTTTGCATGTAAAAGAGAGAGTCTTGATATGAGAATTTTTCCTGCATTCCTTTCATACACTTTGACTTCACGTATATCTGTGTTTTTCTGTGTTGTGCACCATAAACTGTGTGTGAGACAAACATCCAGACAGGCAGTCAGACTGACAAGCATCCTTTTTTTTCCTCTGTCCTCCCTCAGATCAGCGGCAGTATGAACCTGGGCCTGGGCTGTGTGTGTCGGCCGGTTTGCTGGCCCTTTGGCAGCTTGCTGGACTCCAGACACTGTGTCTTTGCCCTCACAGTCCTCACACTCCTCATGCAGGTGGTAGTTGAGGCCAACTCATGGTGGTATGCATTAATTTTCTCTCCATATGTACAGTATTTTTGTGTGTGTGTTTACTTGTGCTATGGCCAGTGAAGATTGTCAGCTTTCAAGAGGGATTTTCTTCTCTTTTCACTCATAGATGAGTCACATTTGTAAATAGGGTAGCAGAGCCGCAAAAGAGTAAAAAAAAAGAAAGAAAAAGCCAAAGATTTAGCGTCATATTGATTTTAAAATGAAAAAACATTTTGCTAGTGTTTATATTTGTCATTTACTTAGTTTCAGAGTCAATTTCAGGCCTGTGTGTGAGAGTGTGTGTGCGTGTTTGCTAAGTAAGCCTCCTCAGCTTCAGTTGCACCACATATGAAGTAACACAACATGCTGACTGTAGCACATTAGCTTTTCAGGA
The DNA here is from genome assembly GCA_903364295.1 of Serranus cabrilla. NCBI lineage: Eukaryota > Metazoa > Chordata > Actinopteri > Perciformes > Serranidae > Serranus > Serranus cabrilla. The sequence continues at coordinate 148,603 of CAFUXE010000692.1, forward strand.
AGGACCCTTTTTCTCCCTTATTTTCTTTCTTCGCATATTGCCAAACCAAAATTATGAATATTATAGAAAACATAGAATGCTGTGGTTTATGAGTCGGCGTTCAAATATGTGCAAACACGAACCCGGTGTGTGACTGCGTGTACGTAAGTGTGCGTGCGTGTGTGTAGACCCACGTCCTGCTGCTATTAGAAAAGTCTATATTTAAGCATGCTGCACTTAAACACACAGAGTACTTCTGATAGGGAAAATACTGTTTACCAGTCGCCATAGAGGCACTACTTAAAGCAAATCACAACTCTTTACATCCTGTGGCTGTTTCTGTGTTTTTGTCTAATTGTGCACTTGGGTATAATTGTGTATTGCAACTCAAGTGCTTGTAGAAGAACATGGAGGATTTACAGTAAAGCCACGCTTTCTGTGTAGGTTTTTTCCTTACTTCAAATGAGGAGATCAAAGACAGACGTGACATCATGTGGTGATGGGATAATTATATGAAAATAATAATTTAAACAATTATTTTAAGATGATTTATACAGAACTGTATTTTAATGGGCTCAGCGCAGTAGACAGCTACCATAAAGTTTAAATCATGAGTTGGATTTAGCAGCGGAGGACTCGCACAGACCTTTAGGAAAGCACAAACTGTGTGTGTCTTTCAGTTTCCTCTTTGAGAGGACGCACAGGTGTGAATGATTTAGAGTGTCAGAGCAGCGGGCCTACTGACTGTGTGTGTGTGAGAGACAGAGCGCCAGTCTGCATGTGTGTGTATGTTGAGTTTTTTTTTTCTTCCGTGTGTGCTTATGTGTATATGTTGTGTGTTCCCTTGCTGCTGACTTTCCCCAGTCGATCAGGTTACACTGGGGGCTAATTGTCTTTCTCTTAGGGCTCAGGGATGGGCTGCTCTAATTGTCCTGTGGCCTGGAACCAGATGCTCGTACTAGTGTTTCTCTCTCTCTCTGTTTCAGCTGTGTTTGTCCATGTCTCTCTCTCTCTTTCAGTCCATTTAAATTTCTTTCTCTTATGCAAAATTGAATGGAGTTGTCAGATTAAATGATCAGATTTTTTCCTATGTGGTACTGTAATAACATTTGCAACTTTCATAGCGAGTTAGTGAGATACATTTTTTTCTTTTGCAAATTGCAAAATGTTGGAAACTTTTTTTTAAATGAAACCAACATCACTTTTTTGCTTAATTTTTAGACATAATATTCAACCAGTGATCAGCATCACTGACATGCTTTGTTTAGCTTTAAAGGGTCAAAGTTAAAAAAATAAAAAGATCACAACTTCTGCTTTAGGACACTGAATACAACATAGTAAGTTTGCGTCAGTTCATTTTTGCTTTGCCCCATCATGTACTCTTTATTTTACAGTTTTTTCCCCTCTACTTTTACTTACATTTTTCTTCGTCGTTGCCCTTTTTCCCTCACTGACTCTTCTTTTCATCGCTTGTGTATTTTTCCATTTACTGTATACTCTTCGTCCGAAATAGCGCGTGACTTTATGTCCAGTGGGTTTTTCTTTATTCAGTGAATCGCTGCATTTCATTTCACTATTTAACATAGCTTCACAAATGAGAGAGAGAGAACTTAAACAAGTAAATTAAGCTGTTGATTGTGAATTTTGGCCTGAGAACATCCGTTCATTTGTGCCTTAACGGAAAATGAGTGAAAACAACTGCATTTTGTGTCCCCTCTCGTCCAGGTCTTTGGCCATGAACCCTTTACTGATCCCCGAGGCCTACATCATCGGTGCCCAGCCTCTGTGCAGCCAGCTGGTGGGCCTGTCGCAGGGCCAGAAGAAGCTGTGCCAGCTCTACCAGGACCACATGCAGTACATCGGTGAAGGTGCCAAGACAGGCATCAGAGAGTGCCAGTACCAGTTCAGGCATCGGCGCTGGAACTGCAGCACGGTGGACAACTCCTCTGTTTTTGGACGGGTCATGCAAATAGGTAAGAAATTAGCAAAGGATGTAGGAGAAAAATATATATTCTTAGAAATATGTGCATGAACACACAAGTAGATACAAATGTGCTGTACATATTCACCACTTTACATTCTCTTTCCTTTCTTCAGTCTTCTCTCTGATTCACTGATCCTCCTTTGTGTGTTTGCAAAAGTGTGTGTGTGTGTGTGTGTGTGTGTGTGTGAAATGTATGGGGCTGTTGATTCTCAGCAGCTGTGTGGAGGGAATAGTTGGTGGGTGAGGTTGCTGGATAAATCACATGTGGCTTTGGCCTGCTAAACCAGCTCCCGACACGGAGCAAGAGGGAGGCAGAGAATCTGCTTTTCCCCTGATGAATGGGAGACAATCTAATCTAGTTTAACACACACACACACACACAGATGCACTCGCTGTGGAGCTGGACTGTAGCTGCCCTGTATTTACAAGTAATGGGAGTGCAGTGAGTGTATGCACCAATATATCACCTTGTCAGAGATTAAACTGTCTGACTTTGTGTGTGTGCACATGCATGCAGTGCGCTCAGATCTCTTATAGAGAGTTCAAGAGCTTGACAATCCTCTCTTAGTGATCCCACTTTTGGATCCTATCATTTAACATGGTTTGTTTGAGTTTTCTTTGGATGTGGGCCTTCACCTCAGGGGCTAATGTAAAGGTGGTTTACCGTTTATTGATCATAACTCTCCAGCTGAACTATAATGAAGCTATAAAATGTCGGTGTTGTGATTGTAGCGGAGTTAAAGCAGGCTTGGATGAATAGTAAGAAAAGTCAGCTCTTGTGTTGCTTACATTTTGGGAATCTTTCGAATTCCTCTAAAGCAGCACATACAGAAGGGCATTTTGTGAATGTTGGTACTCTTTTTAAAGGGTCATTTCACCCAGAATTCCCTTTGCATTTGTCCATATTAAGAGATACAAATCCCTGAGATTTCTTTTCCCTCCCCAGAGCGCAAATATTGGAATAAATGCTAAATGGAATTTAGTTTGTGGTGTTCACAGCTTTAAAAATAACCTTTAATGTGCTCAACAGCAACTTTTCTTTCCAGTAATAATGTTCCCATTACTCCACAGAACACACTGTCAACAGTTTTCATGGTGACTATTTTTTAGTTGTTAAGTTATTTTCACTACAACGTGATCATACAGAGTTCTGTGGAAGATGACGAGTGACCAGGAAATTGATTTTGTAAGGAGACGTTGTTTGTAAATATTTTAAATGTAATGCTGTGAGCTCCATTCACTTGCATTGTATTTGGGCGCTGGGGAAAATCTCAGAATTGAAGATTTCAACACCTCAGTACATAAAAGTGAAACCGTTTAACTGTGAAGGTATCATTCTGTGCAAACGCTAATGTTATTTTTTTATTAAAATTTTTAAGTAATAAAAGATATATATGTAGTGTGTGCTGCACATCCTACACGACATTGTGTGCGCACATATGCGTGTCTGCGTTTTTTACGCTCCTCTTGGTGATTCTGCCTGCCTGCGTCTCTGGCGCTGCTGACTCCCTCTCCACAGATCAGTCTTCATAGAAACCTCATCAGCAGCCGTTCTCCCATTCCTCTTCTCCCTCCCTGACATTGCTCCCATCTCGGCCCACTCTGGGCCAAGTAAACATGTCCTCCCCTCTACGGCTGTCTATCTGAAAGCCTGTCTTACTGTCTGTCTGTCTGTCTGCTGGCGGAGAACACTGCCGGTGATTTAAAGCTGAGCTCCAGGGGGGGTGCTGGCGTGGCCGGGTTCAGACCCTCTCCCCTGCCTGGTTTGGCTATCTCCAGGGTGGGGGTACAGGAGAAGGGAGGCAGCCGTGTGGGAGAAGATAGTTTGTCTGTCCACAAGTCCACTATTAGGCCAACATCTTCGGCCTGGATTAAAAGTTGTACTAGACTAATAAATCCCACTTTCACCTCCTGCCAGAGTTTCCCACCTGAACATCTTTAAGACTTTCCACAAGCTTTCTTTGTTCATCTTTCTCTTCCCGGCATTGTCTTTTCCCCGCTTTTGTGATGCTTGCGTGTGTCTCCTTTTCTCCCTTTGCTTGCTTTTTTTCTTCAATGTCTTTTTCTTGACTTATCTCTTCAGTCGTCTTTCTCTCTCCTCCCTCATCTCCCATTCTCTGTCCATCTGTTATTGTCATTACAGCACACTCTCTAAAGGTTTGGCCCAGCAGGTATATGAGCTGTGTATTTTTATTTTTTAGCGGCCCCCGTCTTCAGTGTCAACACGCAGCCTCATAGTTTGGGCTGCTGTTTCTTCTTTAGTCTCTTATCTCCTCGGCCAGTGTTCTTTTCTAATCCGTGGCTTTGTTCGGACTACAATAGCTTTGTGATAGCAAAAACTGTGTAAATGTGTGTTTCTTTGTTTTTATGACCTCCTACCTCTCGTCTCTATAGAGGAAAAGTTGAGGGTAGGAACAGTGGGAGTTGATGAGCAGTGGCTCCAGGATCAGTCAGTCATGATAGATAAAGTAAAAGAACTCTTGTCACTTTCAATTTGGGGTGAAATGGCAGCTGCTTGTTAAGAAGCATCTCTGTCACTGGAGGGCGCTGTCTTCTCTCTGGCTGAAGCCCAATAACAGCAAACCAGATTCCACCGTTCAACATGTTGGTGAAGAGGGAGCCTGCAGCTCTTGGCTGAAGTGCTCTGTAATCTTAAATGTACGGTCAATGCTGTCATATGACATCACATCTCATAACACTGTTCAAATCCTTAAAGCAGAATGATAGTGACACACATAAAATAAATATACAAGCATAATGTAGGAAAAACGAAGTAGTGAATGGATGTGGCAAATGATAAACATGCTTTTCTCATTTCGCCCTGTTTTCTATTGTGCCAAATGTGACATGGTGTTCCTGTTTGTGTCCGCAGGCAGCCGAGAAACAGCGTTCACTTACGCTATCAGTGCGGCAGGGGTGGTGAACGCGGTGAGCCGTGCCTGCAGAGAGGGGGAGCTCTCCAGCTGTGGGTGCAGCCGAGCAGCTCGCCCCAAAGACCTGCCGCGGGACTGGCTGTGGGGCGGCTGCGGAGACAACCTCAACTATGGTTACAGGTTCTCCAAGGAGTTTGTGGATGCACGCGAGAGGGAGAAGAGCTACCCCAAAGGCTCATATGAGAGCGCCCGGCTGATGATGAATATCCACAATAACGAGGCTGGAAGGAGGGTAAGACACTGGTGTTACATGCACACACCCTCAAAGATCTTACACTGTCATCAGAATAGAAGTAAGCAGAGGGATGTAAACTGCAGGCCCTAGAATGAGAGCCACCACTGATAAAAAAGAGCAAAGGAGTTGGAAGTGAGACAATCCAGGTCAATCACATAGGTCTCCGCTGATCATCTGTGTAACAGCTCTGTCAGCTCTCCCCTCCTGAGGCTTTGATCTGTGGGGAGATGGAGTCATTGGACGCAGCTCTGGGGTTTCTTTTCCTTTCCAAACATCTTGAAACCACCTCAAAGAAAACGTAATGCCAGATATCTGTTGCCAGGCTGTTCTCTTTCAAGTAGGACAAATGAGTGGACAACGTTTTATTCAATGCACCATTGGAGACATGGACAGGATCATTTGGTCCTTTATGGCAAAGCTATGCCTTATGAGATCATGAGCAGCACATTGTGCAAATATTTATGCAGACAGGTCAAATTAGAAATATGAAGCATGTGTTGCTTTTCCACACAAGAGTAAATGTTTTTCTTCATCTGGTTATTAATCCATTTATTTCTTCCCTCCTCCTCCTCCTCACTCTCAGACGGTGTCGGACCTTGCGAACGTGTCCTGCAAGTGCCACGGGGTGTCAGGCTCCTGCAGCCTGAAGACTTGCTGGCTGCAGCTGGCTGACTTCCGCAAGGTGGGCGATGCGCTGAAGGAAAAGTACGACAGCGCCGCTGCCATGAAACTCAACACACGCGGGAAGCTGGTGCAGATGCACAGCAAGTTCAACGCACCCACGAGCCACGACCTGGTGTACATCGAGTCCAGTCCAGACTACTGCCTGAAGAACCAAAGCACGGGCTCCCTGGGCACAGTGGGGCGCCTTTGCAACAAGACCTCAGAGGGCATGGATGGATGTGAGCTGATGTGCTGCGGCCGCGGTTACGACCAGTACAAGGCCCAGATAGTGGAGCGCTGCCACTGCAAGTTCCACTGGTGCTGCTACGTCAAGTGCAAGCGCTGCACCAAAATCGTAGACCAATTCGTCTGCAAGTGAGAAGAGGAGCGTGCATGTGTATGTTGGCTTGCAGACGATGGGCATACATCTGTGTGTATTTGTGAGCAGAGGAGCAACAGGAGTTGAACACAGAGAGAATGGAAGAAAGAAACTATATAAATTATATTTATAGAGTTAAACAATTATGCCATTGCAAAAAGACTGACTTTTTTTTTCAAAAAAAAAATCTTATGTCTTCAGAAACTGAGAGTATCGTGAAATATTTATTTTGAGATTGTTATGTTTTATTTTGGCCCAGTCATCACCAGCCGATTTTAACCCATTCAAGTGCCTAAAAGTGGCTGGAAATGTTCCCCACCCACCCGACCCCTGCCCTTTTTGATATCAGAAAACACCATTGTTCTTGTCAGATGGGTTACACTGATTGCAGAATTGGACTGCGCTTCCAATTTCCTCAGAAGAGTAGTGTTTGATATTTGTGGCATAGCTGACTAAAAGGTCCTGGTTTGTTGTTCGAGAATCACTGTGTTGAGAGGAGAACGCCTGTGTGCTGTAGTGTATGGATGTGTTTTTATGGGCCCAGTCCCAAACCAGCCTTCACATCCTAACCGACGTCTACTCGTCCTCCCTTACCATGTGTAGAGTAAGGAACACTGTCGGTGCGTACGAGTATTTGGAGTACAATGGGTACAATAAGAGGGCTGTTTTGGGGATTGGGCCATTTATTAAGCTGTCCCAGAAGCCTTAAAGTTCCCCAGGTGCTGCAACAAGCCCTCCACCATTATGCACTTTGATACAGAGGCTTAAACCTGTCTGTGCGTGTCTGTTCAGCTGTTTATTTTTACTACAGTGCATCAGCAAATATATCCATATTATAGCCTACATTCTTTTCCATATTAAATCAGATTATCCATTTAACATTATTCTACAATACTTAATATGGTTTGAATATATATGGGCAATGTTGTGGTTACAGTGGTGAAATATTCCATGCTGTGTATATAGTATGTCTATCCAACCAATCAGTAAACTGTATTTATTTTCTTTACCAGATCCTTCTCTAAGCTTAAACAGAAATGCATCATCTCCATTATAGGTAAATATAAAGTCAGACATCCTCAAGTTTTAAAGTCACTTTTTAAAATTGTGTTCTCACTAATGCGGCTCTTCACTGTTTTTTAAAGGGAAATGCACCTTATTGTTTCGACACAAGTTCTTTATTCTCACTCATGTTCAGCTTTACTGTTACACACACACACATATATAAATATCACAGATGTTCAGATTTTTATCATCACCACAGATTTCCAGTACCACTCAGTTAACTGCTCACTATCCCTGTGATGATTCTCAATAGAAAAACTATTTCTACCAATCCAAATATGTATATTTATAAGCTTCTCCATGAATTTGAGGTTTGTTAAACGTAATGTGTTATAGCTGATATTTTGTTACTTTTTACAAATTGGCTCAATGCTCTACTTTGTTTCAATAAATATCAATGTAAAACCAGCAGAGAAGTATTTACTCACAGTATTTGTTCAAGTCTTGTTTGTCTGTGCCAGGTTTGTATTATTATATTTAATCTACTGACATAAACCTTTTCTTTTTATTCATTACTGCACAGGATTTATCGACTTAAAATGTGTTCATTAACTATTATCCTCTATTAGTCCCGCAGCAGGGAGTTTCCAGTGTTACAGCAGTTGAAACGGACGGAAAATTGTTCTCTTAAAAAAAATTGTTTTTAGAGAAACGGCACATCTATCCGAACATTTGGGTAGACTGCAAGCTGCATCCTGATTTTCATCAATGCCAAAATCCCCTTACACATAAAGGAGCTATTCTTGGTAGTAGGTTACCACAACTATTGTTTTGGGAAAATGTGCTTTTATGTAATTTATGTGAATTTTTTAGACATCTATTGGATCTATTGGGGAAAATCACATTGTAGCCTGAAGTCTGTTTTACCAAACTCAAAAAGTTGACTTTATTCTCAACATTTTGACCTTTTTCTCAAAGTGCGTAATGAATTCTCCCCCTCCTCTCATTATTTTTTTTCCCTACCCTACCCTAATTCTCTTCCATAAAAAAGAGCATCAATCCATACAAAAACAGACGGTACGATGGTAAAATGTAATAGGTAAGCAGACTCAATAATTTAATTCACATTATTGCTCATACTTCCGGATCATTTGTATATTAATTATTCAACCCATGTTGCCTTGATTTCTTGGAAATTTTTTCTTTTTTTTCTGCATGCCTCAACAGTGAACAAAGGATCTGAAATCAGAGAAAGTTCTTGAAGTAAATCAGGGCCACATTTAACAAGAGCAAAACTAAATCAAAACACCAGTTTCATTCTTTTTTCACTGTGGAGGCCCAAGAGAAAAACAACATTTTCTTCAAGATTTCCAAGTAACACATGGTGAGTAATTGACACACAAATGGTCATTTTGTGGGTGAGTTATTCCTTTAATAAAGATTTGACCTCTGATTCAATTCAGTAAGATCTAACTTTTCCTTTTCTTCTACATTTAACAGCATTTCAGGGTTTCCTGAACCAGTTACATTCCTTCATTCAGTCTCCTCACCCATGGGCAGATTTAGTGACAGACAGTCAAACCCGCACTGGATGACAGCTGTTTTAGGCGTGTAGTGAACAAAGACGAGGAGAGTTTTCTTGAGAGCTTTGGAAGATGGCCTGAAGATTGGGTGTCTCTCAGGGGGATGGTTGAGGTTGTATTATAAGCGCCCCTCAACAATCCAATGACAGTGGATCAGTTAATGGAATGATTAATCATATTGTGTCAGGAGAATAGGAAGAAGGGGGATTTTCAATGTGGGGGGAACGGGGCTGTCTGGAAGACGACTGGGCCTTGTCAGAGACTGCTGGAGCTCAAGAGAAGACGCAGAGAACAGGAGAGAAGATTGGGTAATGAGAAACGGGGGATTACATGAGGGCTGGATGAGAGGAGAGTAATAAAGAGAAGGGTTGTGAGAGAGGAGAGGCCCGAGGGAGAGGAGCAGAGAGAGAAAGTGCTTTAAGGAAAGTAGAGCTGAAGGACTGCCATTACAGTGTAAACGGTCCTGACATTGACTAATATTTACATTGGAAAAATGATACTGACTTTTAGGAGCACATCCCATATGTGACCCTGTCAGTTGGCCT
>CAFUXE010000693.1:34445-45773 GCA_903364295.1 Serranus cabrilla
GTGTGTGTGTGTGTGTGTGTGTGTGTCTCACATCTCCAGCACCGTCTTGAGTTGCTCCAGTTTGGATTTCTTCTCCTCGATCTCACAGTCGTTGTGCTGGACGAGTTCGAGCAGCAGCAGGCGGGCGATGTCCAGGACTTCCTGAAGAAACACGCGATAAAACTTTAGGAAAAACCTTTAAAATGTGACTAAAAATTTAAATCTTCTTCATCCTGCTTATTCTGCGTCATCTACACTTTTAAGGGTGAAAAATCCTTGTTTTCTGTGTCAGAAAGAGAAAAGTTTAAAGTTTTGTTTCACTTAAACTCAAACGAGCATCTAAGCTGCGATCAAGTTGCCAACAATGATGCATTTTAAAATAAATCTAAACTAAACTAAACACCAATATTTATCCCTATTAACCTTATAACGAGCTGCTGTATTTCAAAGGCACTTTGTCAAAATAACAAAATTTATCAGAGCCAGAAACTGCAAAAACGAAAAAGAGGGTTAAATATGCATTCAGTCTAATGTCCAGCAGGGGGCGACTCTACTGCCTGCAAAAAGAACTCTGGCTGCATAGAAGTCTATGAGAAAGTGACCCTACTTCTCATTTGATTTATTACCTCGGTAAATATTCTAACAATGAGTTTCTGGTCCCAGCATGAAGTTAATTTTGTAAATTATTATGAGAAATAGACGGTAAGTGAAATGATTTTATTCAAGTTTTATTAGCACCAGGAGAAGGCTGGAGGAATGTGATTATTCCACAGATTATCTGTCAGGATATAGTGAGAACTTCAACAAATATGACAAAAATATATTTAGGTTAAAGTTAATATCTTTAACCTCTGCTAACGTCCTGACTGATTACCATGGCAACGAGACAAAATGCTTCATGAAGACAGCGAGGTCCAAGTAAACAATAATGGTTTGTAATCCATAATAATAATAATTATGAATCCTGATGCATGTAAACATAACTTTATCCTGTGAAACCCTTTATTATTCTTACAGGGACTCAGTCCTAATCCACCAGAAACAGAAACAGAAACAGACCGAGTGGGAAAAACTGCAGAGATTAAAATCAGCCTCACTCACCTGAAGCTGTTTCGGCTTCTTCAGTTTTAGTTTTCCTGACTTGTAGCCTCCGTATTTCTCAAACAGCTCGAAGAATCTGTGACAGACAGACAGGAAATAAATATTAGAGGTACAGAAACATTTAAATTATTAAATATAATAAGCAGATAAAGAGAAAACAGGCAGTTTATTATGAAATATAACAAAACTTCTGTAAAACAGACTTAACTGAATAAACTAAATACACATTTAAAAACAGGAAGGAAATGCAGTAATTAAACATATTACAGATGTTCAGTCTCTCAGTTTAATGCATTTTAATATCTTTAATAGAGAGAAAAGTACATTTCTTTCATATATTGTCACATATTTTGCACCTTAATCTTCTAATCCTGTAAACTGTACAATTATATGATTCATTTTAAGACAGAAAGACAGAAAGACTGTGAGAGATTAAATGTTTAGTGACTCACAGCGGATGTCGAACTTCCATTTTCATCTTCTGCTTCGGCGTTCGGTCTCCGTGACGGATGATGGCGATGACGCAGCGCAGCTCCATCCTGCAGGGACAGTTTACATGATTTATGGCATCAAAAACATTTTATTTTCTCTTAATAACTAATACCCATTTCTTCAAATGTCCTGGAAAAACAGAGCAGCATTTATTTAAAAATTTAACATGAATATGGCTGCAAAAAGCTGATTTAAAAGTACTTTCAAACAAACGGTTTAATATTAAAATAATCAAAATAAATACGTTCAGGAACCCTGAACGTTATATATGTGTGTGTGTGTGTGTGTGTGATTGTTTGTTACATGGTTCCTGAGGTGGTGGGGACGATGGGGATGTCCTCAGCCTCCATGGGGATGGACCAGGGGATGTGGAACTGAGGGGCCAACTCCCTCATCACCATGTTCCTGCAGAAACAGACTGGAAGTTAAATATCACAGCAGGAGAGGAAGAAATATAAAATATCTATAAATATAAAATATCACGCTGTTTCCCCTGCAGGCTCCTCTGTGTGCTCAGCATTTTATCTTTTTTTAAGTTTCGTCTTAGATTTTCTGCAATGATGCATTTTTAAATACATTTAAAACTAAAATAAACATCAATATTTATCCCTATTAACCATATAATGAGCTGCTGTATTTCAAAGGCTCTTCGTCTTTTAAAAAACTGACTAAATAACTAAATTTATCAGAGCCAGAAACTGTAAAAAACAAAGATTTTAATCAGATTTTAAAATGAGTACGTAAGGGTGAAAAATCATCTTTTTCTGAGTCAGAAAGAGAAAAAGATATATTAAATATTTTGTTTGTTATCTTTTAAATTTAAGTTGGAGGACTTATGGCTCTTTTCCATCGCATGATTCAACTCACTTTGGGGTTTTTTATGACCAACCAAGACGAGTTAAATAAATGATAAATTGTGTTTTTTTAAAGAAAAGTTGTTGCAGGTTTGAATTAGATTCAAAGTAAATGATTTAATCACCCCAGCACTTTGGCGCAGTCGTCGTAGTATTTCATGGAGTTTTTGACGAAGCTGAAGCCGTTCACGTCACAAACGAAGGAGTGACCGTTGGCTCGGAGCAGGTCGAAGCCGCACACCGTTTGCTAAACACACACACACACACACACGAGTTAAAGGACATTTACACAGAAAACAGACACACAATGTGGAGCAGGAAACAGCAGCTTCAGTCTGTTTTTATGAGACAAAGGAAATTGGACCTCATGCAACTTTATGATTTGTCATTTCTGCACAATTTCAGTAAAGTCATGAGAAATAAAATACATGAGTGAAAAAATGCACATGACTCTCAGATCGACTCAGAAATAAACTGTGAAAAGATCAAATTAAAAATACATGTAATTAGTGAACCAGCCTCCTAAATCACTTAACGCTGAACACTTAAGAACAAACCTGTTCGTACAACTCGTTCTTGCATGAGGCTCGATGTTTTCCTGATTATGCTTATTATTATTATTATTATTATTATTATCATTAAAGTCAGTAGAAGTGTTTGTTTTCAGGAGTAAACCTGTAAGAGCAGCTCCTCTGGGAACATTAGGAGCTGTACTTACAACAACCTCTGAATGATTGATTTCCTTTCTTGTTCTGCTGTGTTTGTTGTTTGTTTGTTTGTTGTTCGTTTGTTGGTTTCTGTGTTCTGAGTCCTTCGTGTGGAGCTGTGTGTGTTTACAGATCGTCTGTTTAATGTTTGCTGATTACAGCAGCGACGGATGATGTCGGTCTGGACTGTAATAATTTCACTGCTGCAGGCTTTAAAATGCTTCTCCAAAGACGTTTCTGTGAGCAAATGTTGTATTTAGTTTGCAAGAAAAACATTTAAATATGTGTACGGTGTCTGTGTTTACAGTAATTGGTTTGGAGGTATTTTCTTCTCCTCTAAAAAGGTTTTAATGAGCTGAAAGCAGAAGCTCTGAATGTCTGTGTTTGTGTAGCTACAAACAGATTTCTGCAGATAAAGAGTCCTAATGGCTCGGCAATAAAACGACGACAAGAGCAAGAAAACAGCATAAATAATGCAGTTTTTCTCACAAACCTCTTTTCTTTCTTTTCCTGCATCCAAACAACTATTTATTGATTCCTGATCAGTTTTTGTGTAAAGAAGTGGGTCAACACATGTTTTCATGCCAGCAGAACTGTTTGAGTCTGAACAAAAAAAAACATGTATTTTTAACAGCAGATTTTTGGTGAATTTTAAATATAATTCAACTGAAAAATAAAGAAGAAAAATCTGTTTAAAAAATGTGACAACTAAAATAATTTATAATGTAAAAATATGTATACATTGAAATAAATAATAGAGAAAAAATAGATTAAATCAAAATAAATATACATTTTATTAAACTACCTATTTAATATTAAAAAATAAAATCAATAAGATAATTTATTATTTTTTATCATTTAATTATTTAAAATGTATTCTTTAATAATAATCTTTTCTAATAATTTATCATGTTGTAGTGTACTTCCACAACCTACTGAACATTTTTTTAAAAAGTTTTCAATATATAAAAACATAAAACTAAATTAGACAGAAATACATTTTAAATTAATAAGATGTTTGGATTTATAACACAGAGACGAAACGAGAGCATCGCTGTGAAAAGGAAAAGGATAATTTTTTATGTTGTTTTTATAATGTTTAAAAATTATTATAATTATAATAATTGATATAAAAATGTTCTGACTCATCGTTAAAGCCGAGTAAACAGTTTTTCAGCACGTTACAGGTTTCCACCCTCACTTTTTATGATCATATCACAGAAATTACTGTTTACTTTCATTGCACAGAACAAAAAGTTCTCCAGAGGTCGAATCAATGTAGAAATGAAATGTTTCATTTATTTGTTATTATCTCTGCACACGGACGTGGGAAGTAACGCTGCAGAAGAAGCTGCATCACCTCCTGAAACCAGGTTTTAATAATAATAATGATAATAATAATAATAATTATTGTTACCTTGAAGGCGAGGCAGACCTTGCGGGCCACCAGCTTCTCCATGGCCGTCAGCATGACGGGGTAGCGGATCTCCTTCCCCTCGCTGTCCCGCTCCACCTTCCCGTCCAGAGCGGGAGACTTCCGGGCCTCAGCGTGGGCGTAGTCCGGCCCGACCGTGTACACCTGCAGCACAGACACACACATTACCCGTCATAAATACATAAAGCTGACTAACTCCTGGATGCCAGCAGGACTGAGCCGATCCTGCACCTTGACGTCGGTGCCGTCTGTCGGCATGAACTCCTCGTAGATGTACGATCCCGTTTTCCTCACGCTGCTTTCAGGAGAGTAAACGCTGCTGCGGCTCCCGATCTGCAGCACAGAGACACAGACAGCTTCATGTTTCAGCAGGGGGACACTTATCCTATTTTATTGCTTTTATTCATCTATTTTATTGTTTGAAGAATAAGAAATTATCATAGAAATAAGGAATATTTACAGAAAATGAAAATTATGCAGCAGAAGAAATTCTCAACCCTGATTTATATGTTCAAAAAAAGTGAGAAATTTACAAAATTATTAATTCCCTTCACTTCTGCATTAGTTATTAGTTTATTTTATTTACTGAACATTATTTATCCCAAATGTGTATAAATATAGTAGTTATATCATTACTGATAGACTTATCCTTCTCAATAACATAAAGCTATGAGCTGCATTAAAAATACACACAGCCTAAAGGTTTAACTCTGCAGCAGCTGTACAACTCTTTTTTTTAAAAAATGTTTTATTAAATAATGCAATCACACTGAGTCACAACCCAAATAATTAAAGGACTCATTTTTAAGTGAGAAACATTATATCTAACATATCAATCTCTCTAAAGCTTGAAATATCAGGCTTAAAAATATTTTTTAATTTATGAAAACAATATTTTGAAGGTTGATATTTGGATTATTAGGCTAAACGTTCCATGAATGACAAACTTTACAAGCTGTTTAAACTTCTCTGATGTTATATTATGATAATTTCTCCTGACTGATGTTATATTATTGTATTTTCTCCTGACTGATGTTATATCATGATATTTTCTCCTGACTGATGTTATATTATTGTATTTTCTCCTGTCTGATGTTATGTTATTGTAGTTTCAGAGACCTTCCTGAAGAGCCTCTGGCTGCCGCCCCCAGCTGACGTGGGGTAGTAGATGTACACGTTGTGGTCCTCGGCACACACAGGTTTCTCCACGAAGGGTTTGGGGAAAACCTCCCCGTTCACCTCCACGTGGTCCTCCCCCTCCACCAGGTTACACTCTGCACAGCACCCACACACGGGAAAACGTCACAGAGGGTTAAATCCCAGATGAATCATCTGATGTATTATTCATGTGAGTTCAGCAGGAGCTCCGACTGACCTTCCGGGTTGTCGGGGTCGCGGTTCAACACGGCGTAGCGAGGGAGGTCGATGCCCTCCTCCAGCAGGATCCGGTACACCTCCCTCCTACAGGGAGCCAGAAGATCATCAATAACCTCCAGGAAGAAAATCTAAAGTCTACATACAAGTCTGAGGTACTTTACTTTACATTTTATGTAACTTTATATTTCTATATTTATTAAAATAAATCTAAAAATAACAAATAGATCAGATCAAAATAAATATTAATATATGCAAATTATAAACAAAATAATAATTTATAATAATTTATTAGCAAGATTTGTTTTATCATGTAATTATTTTAAATATATTCTTTAATATTAAGAATTTTTAATATTTAATATTAAAGTAGTATAAGTGTACTCCCACAACCTATACTGAACATTTAAAAAAAAAAGTGAAATATATAAAAATATTATGTAACTTTAGTGCGTGCGTGCGTGTGTGTGTGTGTGTACCTGTCCTGTATGAAATACTGCATGTTGAGGTCGTTGATGAGCAGCGGGTTCCTGAGCTTGGCGTACTCCACGGCTTTGTCCAGAGGGAAACCTGCAAAATGTACAAATTATGAATTTACAAATAACTAAAGAAACAAAGATTTTCATGTATTTAATTTCTGTTGGCTGAATCTTTGACAGAGTCGATATTCAGTTCAGTTTTAACTAAATATTCAAGCATATAAATATGTTTTCTTATGATTTCTCTCATTCTAACTGTTATTCTGCACACAGACATGTTGGAGTTGGCCACTGTTCACTTCAACGCTCTGCAATGTCTGCAGGAAATATTTTAGGGAATTATTATTATTCTACGTTCCAATAATAACGACGCAGTCAGGAAATGTTCCCATGGTCTCTGAGCAACAATCGGAAAATCTTTCTTTAAAAATAGAAGGAAAAACAGCCTCATATCTGATGAACTCAAAGCACCAAAACCAGCGTCAGAGGGGAAAGACTTTATTTTAAACCTCTGGACCCAGAAGAGCAGTTTCAGGGCATTTTCCCTCTGTGTCCTTTTGTTTCACTGCAACATATATATATATATAAATCTGTTTAAATCTCTGCAGCTCTGTGGCAACAGCTCAGATATGTCTTTGTGCAAAAATCAGAAAAAAGAAAAAGCACAAGTTGATTTTCTCTGATAAATATGATTAATCATATTTTTATTGTATATTATTATTATCATTATTATTATTTTATAGTATCTCTCCACCTTTTTTAATGACACATATAGAATAAAGTGATTTTGACAGAAATATCACAATTTTAAGCTCCGTTTGGTCACTTTTTGTAATGGAAACGTTCGTAACCAATGATGCGTTCAAAGACCGTTGTACAGTTTCAAGGATAATGCCTGTTTTAACCGTTTCTTTCTGTGATAATCTTTGTATTTTTGTTCATCTTCTACAGAAAACATACGTTTCAATCAGGTTTCGTGGGTCAATAGTTTCTGTATGTTATATGCCATTATTAATGTCTTCTTCAAACCCACCAGACCCCATTGACAAAAACAGTAATTTAACCTCAGACAATACTTGCTGGTCTTCTGCTGCCTCCATCAGTGAGTTAGTTTGTGTTATTGTGAGACTTTGAGGAATTCAAACTAATCCTTTAAACAACACTAAAATAAAACAGAACCAGCTGATGAAGGCAGCTGTAGACCAGCAGCTCCTGTTTCCTGTGAGGCAAAAATGATGATTTTGTCAGTGAAGTCTGGTGGCTTTGAAAAGAACAGAACGACTTCAGTAAAAAAACACCCCTCCTTTAATCCTGCTGGCTGTTTTTAACCTGAGACTCGTTACCTTTGGAGTGGAAGGAGATGAGGCAGTCGCAGAGCGGCCACTTCTCCACGGGCTCCTCCAGGATCACCTCCTCCGGGAAGATCACCACGTTGATGTAGTCAAACTTGCAGAGTCGCTCCAGGATCTGAGTCATGGGTTTGGACTTGGACTTCTTCATCATGGCGCAGATGCCGACCACGATCTGTCGCTCTGGAGGCTGATCAAGAATCAGTCAATCAAATTTGTTAAGCAGCTTCCATAAAAAGGGGAGTTTAAAGTGCCTCACAGGTGACTGACAGGTCGGTAATAAGAACGAGCAAAATCATAAAAAAGGCTAAAAACTATTTAACAATTAGAGGCCGATGCACATGACACAATAATATAGAATAAAATCAATATAAAAAAGAAAAACAATCTTAAAAGAAAATAGATTTAAAAGAAAAATAAAATAAAAACAATAAAAATAACCCTAATAAATGCCATAATAAGAATCTATTTATCTTTATTTTTATTTATTATTATCAGATTATCGATTCATTGATTGAAACCTGAAAACATCTCAATCTCTCGCTACAAGCATGAGAAATATAATTAATTCTTGCATGAATAATAAGTTAATAAATGCAGTTCCACAGTGGAGGAGGTGACATATTAAGCATGAACTGAACTTTAACCTCTTCACTCTCTGCATCAGATTATCAGGCAGTGAAACAGGAAGAGGACATCAGAGCAGGTCAGTGAACGCAGCACCAACATAAAGTCCTTTTTTATGAGCTGCATCGTGTTTCTGTTTCCACTCCAAATAAAACAGCTCTGTTCATTTCTCACTGCAGAAAATTATGTTGCTAATAATAATAATATTAATAAATATAATTTTTTAATTGCAGATCACATTTTTTATTTACTCTTTATTTACTCTCCAATGTTATGGTTAATACAGACATTTAGTTTAGGTTCCTGAACGGAACATTTAACTCCACAGCAAACAAAACTTTGGATTTCAAATCAAAAGTTTGGGATTGGCAAACAAAAATGTGGGATTTAAGATAAAATTTCTGAATCTACAAACAAACATTCATTCAAGATTCAAAGGCAAATATTTTTTGGATTTAAAAGCAACATTTTAGGATTTGTTAACAACCGTTCTGGAGTTAGTTGGAGTTTATTTTTTTGGGTCGTGTTTATAGTTTTGCTCTGAAATCTTTTTGATTTCATTATACAAGAACAAAAAAATTAAGGTACAACTAGTTTATATTTTATACGTTTTAATGCTCTTAGAAATACGTTCAAACCAACAAAAAATATTATTCTAACTTTGATGGAAAATGGGGTTCAATAAAGGAAAGTGGCTGAAATAGAAACAAATGGAAAAGTGGAGGGAGAAAGAATGTGAGCTGCAGATAAACACGGATAAGAAAAGCAGATAATGAAGAGAAGTTTGTACCAAACTGCTGAGTGCCGTCACTTTAATCACTGCTGGAGCTGCTCCTGTCATTTGGACTTCTAATGAATGTGTCATTTAATAATAATGGGCTTAAAGGGCCACACATGAAATGAGTTTTTATCACATAATCACTCCTTTAAGTTTGTTTGTGTTTGTCGACCTCCATCTCTGCACTATAATTATGTAAGATCTCAGATTTACTGGCTTCATTAAGCTGTAGAAGAGTCTTTTAATCAGGTAATCTCCTTTCGCAGGTCACCTGACTGAACACCTGTCACTCACCGACTCGTCCTCGTAGTCGTCCATCTCTTCTTCTCTGAACGTCTCGTTCTTCATGTCTGCCTCCATTCGGCCCGCGGCGTGCTCGTCATCACCACAGCCAACCACGAACAGAGGAACGTCCCTGCCGCCGCCCCGGTCCGGTCCTGGTCCTGGTCCTGGTCCTGTTCCGTTACAGCTCTCTGACATCACAGGCGCCTGTGAAACATGGCGGCTCCGGGCGGCTCCTCCCACAGACGGCGAGCAGTAGGAAAGTAGGTTAAAGCGCCACCAGACGAGAGGCGGGTGATAACGTGGAGGGTCCGCTGGTGTTCCTGAGGCGGCTGATAACGGCTACGTGCCTCTGGGAGCGAACACTTTGTGCTGAGGTAGAAAAGGAGTCCGGAGAGGTAGAGAGAGGGAGTGGACTCCACGAAACGAGGTAGAACGTCGAGGTTGTAAAAGTGTGTCAGGAGCGAGGAGGGCCGGCTCGGACAGACAGCATGACCCGCTCTGCAGACACGTCCTCACATTTCTCTGAATAAAAGAAAAAGGGAAACTGGTTGAGCAACAAGACCAAACTTATTTCAAATGCAAAGTGTTCACACAAAGTGAAGCAACATGAAGCAGCTGCAGTTACACAAATCATTTTATTTCTCATATTCTTGGTTTAATTTTGTTTCGATAAATGTCATAATATAGATCTAAAAATAGATTAAAATGTAAAAAGAAAAAGATTTGCTAATCCTTTAGACAAATATTCAACTGAAGTGTTAAAAATACCAAAGCCCAGGTTAAATAAAAGGAAAGTGGCTGATAGAAACAAGTGGAAAGCTGGAGGGAGAAAGAATGTGAGCTGCAGATAAACACGGATAAGAAAAGCAGATAATGAAGAGAAGTTTGCACCGTCACAAAAGCACTCACCAATACAAAAAAATGTACCAAAGTTTACACCAGCTCAGTTATGGTGCAGCTATAAAAACATCCTGTGCAGGATAACGTGCATAAATCAGCGATGTGAAGTACATTTACTCAAGTACTGTACTTAATTTAAATACAAGTACTATTTAACTTAAACCTATGACTGAAAATAATCTGTCACTCTGTCGAAGTTGTGTTCAGTTATTTGGATAAAAACAGTTTGTGATTGTTTCACCACCAGCTGATGCAACACTGAGGAAGTCTCTGCAACTGTTTGTGAATTTCCACATGTTGAGTGTTTTGCAGCAAGGCATGCTGGGACGTGAAACAAAGAGACGTTTGGTGTCTTTGACGTTTGGTGACTTTAAAAGACAGAATCGGCAAGTCAGGAAAGTCAAAATATGGAGCACAGCTAAAAAATAAAATAACTCTTATATAAAAATTCCGGAAATAAAGTTGCTCATAATGTTCAGTTTCTGTTTTAGAGGAGTTTTTTAAATCCTGTAGTTATTTTTAAGCAATGTAGTTTTTCATGCTGTTGAATTGTGCTGCATTATACCAAATATTTTTATGTTAAAAATAAATAAAATAAAGTCCTGTGTTTGTATCCACCTGATCAACCTGATCCTCACTGCACGGACTCTGTCGCTCTTTAAACCCGACGAAAAAACCCCCAACACAGACACATTTCAGTGGGATGGTCTGCACTCAGCTGAATAAAACTATTCAACTACAGAGAAAACTCTCTAACACACAGCTAAACAATAGATCCACTTTTCTAGTCATCTCATTCTCTAAAATCCAACAGTTAAAGCTGCAACACGCCCCCCGGTGCTTCAGTAACTGGGTGTGTGCAGTCCCTGTTTATCTGATCTGATACACAATAAAAGAAACAAAGCCGTTATGTCACTCCCAAAGCCCCGCAGCGAGGTGTGAAACGTAGCCGAGCTCCAAGAAGAAAC
>CAFUXE010000693.1:67954-78374 GCA_903364295.1 Serranus cabrilla
CAGTCTTCTTGTGTGCTGCAGTGAATATATCTGCTTGTTTTTGCTGAGTCACTGCACGCGCTCTGTGACCGCGAGCTTCAGCTTTACTGGTTGTAAAAGTGTCCGTTTGGCCGTTTGGCCGTTTGGAGTCTGAGGGTCTGTGAACGCAGCACAATGAGGGTTCAGTTGGACTCTGGGCGGTTTGGTGCGTTTGCTCTCTGCAGCGCGTCACAGAGGCGAAAGCTGAGAGAAACTAAACACACGGTGACAGATGAGGTCTGTGAGAGCTGCTGAGGTTTCTCTCATTACATTTATAGATAAATTTGACTTTTGCGACCCGAAAAACTTTTTTTGAACCACAAAAGCTGCATTTAGACTTTAAGTTTTGTGTGTTTTAACTTTGAATGCAGCATGCAGCATTCAATTATAGCGGTGATAATGCTGTCACACTCTGTGTGTGTTCTGTTTAGCAAGAAGGATTAAGAAGTTCACCATCTTTAGCATGTTAGCATGTTAGCATGCTCGAATCAGCAGTAAGTACAGTAAGTACAGCTGAGGCTGCAGAGAACGTCAGTTTTGCAGAATATGGTCATAAACTAAAGAATTAAATAAAAGTTTTGTACCAGATTTTTTATAGAAAATCGTTGAAATTTCCCCAAAAAGCCAAAAATCACGAGGCGTAAGTGGAAAAATCAAAGAAAAACTAAAGTCAACAAGCTTCATCAGAGCCTGAATTAGACCAATGTCCAGTTCCTTTCAAAATAAAGTCGCCAAGTGACGTCGGTCAGTGGTTTTGTCTGCTGACTGCCTGACTGTGATTAGTCTGAGCGACATCATGGAAATAAATTAAAATATAAGATATTTCCTGCTTTTTTCCTGAAGGTCTGAAGTTTCTGACTTTGTTGCAAGTTGCATTTTTGCATGAAGGAAGTCTGAAAAGTCGCAAAAGTTGCATTGTGAGCAACACTTCAGACGTTTTATGACATGATAATCACATCTTGTCTCAGATATATTATTATTACAAATATAATATACATGTTAACTATTTGACGAATCAATCTAAGGAGCTTTATTCGACTGTAAATCATTTTATTCGAGCTGAATGTCTGATTTTACATAGAATTGCTTGATTTAAAAAAAATAATAATCATGATATAAAGCTGATTTTTGGCATAAATATGACCCTATAATAATAGAAATTAGAGGTAAGAGTTTTCATTTGGACAAAACTAGCGTCTCATTACTGCGGCTCATTTCAGGAATTCATTTTCATGGATTTTGGCACAAAATGGTAATTAAAGTAGCTGAGGGCCAAACTTTTTCCATCCGCGCTGTTGCTACTGTAACCTGGATTAAAGCAAACAAACAAAACAAAGATGAACTATAGATTGTTCTTTCCTACCTGACAGGAGCTATAAATAGAGTTCCTGCACTCAGACAGAGAGACAAAGAAGGAAACCGTTGGAAAGTTGGAAAAAAACCACTAAATTCTTCATTTAACAAATGGAAAAGCACTCAACAGGAATGAATCACGCTTCTCTCCCTCTCAGCCTGAACTTAATTTTAGCACTAAAGACGTTTCCTGTGTGGGACAGAGCCGCTTTCATTCCTCCGCTGCATGTTCGGTATTTCCAAATGATACCAGCGAGCCCTGACGTCTGCTTTCCGTCTCAGCTGACGTAATACCGACGGCACTCTGGATAACGTGGAATATATCTGCAGGAGTTAGAGGAAACACACACACGGTGCATTCAGGGGCAGAGGAAATGATAATAAACCCACTCACACTCACTCCACTGTTCATTCAGAGCTGCTTCTCTGCTAAAGAGACTCACTTTATCCTCTCATTATGATCCTTTTAGCAAACTTCTGATCACTATAAAACATGTCTGTCATTCATTTTCTCCTCTGAACATATTTAACTTGTTGTGTTTGTGTGTTTCCAGGTAACGATGAGCCGTCTGTTTGTGCTGTGTGTGTCGCTGCCCCTCATCATCTCTGCAACCGTTTTGTTTGAGCTTGAAAACCAAGATGGTGAGTGTGTTTTTACTGGACAGATTCTTATCTTGTGTAAAGATTAAATACCTGTGAACAGACCTGACTATTATAAATAAAGCTGTTCATCAGTTCTGTCATTATCTTTGGTGTAATCTACAACCTAATTAGAACTTAATTAACTATGTGGCTGATGCATTGGCCAAATCAGACTTTTTTATGTATTAATTTTAGTTTTTTGTCCACTCTGCAGCTGATAATGAAGGTTCCTAATTAAATGAAATGTCCCTGAAGTATCAAAGTGGCAGCTATGATACGAGATTGTCGAATTATCTAAATGCTCAGGAAGTTTTCTTATTATCTAGTTGATAAAACAATACAATGAGTTATTCTTTTACAAACAAAAAAGGAGATAATGCCATCACACAAATCCTTACAGCAACATTTAGCTGTTCACCAAAACAAACACGTCATGCTTATCTTTTCATAACTGGTAGCCTGAATTCCTCTCATATTCTCATCCCAACTTTGGTAATGAAGCATTGCTTTCTATGTTCATACAGCAGGAAACAACAGAGCAAAGTATCTGAGATGCACTTTTTGTTCAGAACGTAGTTTCCCCACAGCATCAGTAACGTCCTGGTGCCAACAGGGGGCGCTAAAGGCCTCCGGTCCAATCTATCTCAATACAAAATGGGACGACTTCTCACTTGATTTATTACCTCAGAAAAAAGTTGATGCATAAATTGCCATAAATTGATGCATCGGACCAATGGGCCCATATATCCAAGCAATGTTTCCTTATGAATTCTCCTTTGCATCCTTCCAACATAGGACAATATGTTTTTATCGACTCTTCGACTGCAGCCCAGGTCTCATTTGGCCTCTTTTCTTCTGAAAACGATTTAATTAGTAATTTCATATTTCCTCCAAACATGACATGCTGTATAAGAATAAAGGACTGTCGTTTCATGAGTCTGCATTTACTCAGTTGGCTCTTAATTAATTAATTAAAGTTTTTAATCAATTTTATAAAGTGTTGGTGGATCAATCCTTGAGAACCCACAACTTCTACTGCTGAAAGCCATCAGCATGTGAAAATCTGTGTTTCTGCATTACTTTGTAACTGAACCTTGACTTCTCGTGCCTAGACATGGACGGCACGTTGCGTGTCAGCATCCCGATGGAGATGCCTCTCCGTCCCCTGCTGGGCAGTAAGGTCGTGGTGCCCTGTTACTTCCAGGACAACACGGTGAACGACCCCGGAGCGCCGACCATCGCCCCGCTGTCACACCGCATCAAGTGGACGTACGTCACCAAGGAGAAGGTCTCCACCATCCTGGTGGCGTCCTCGGGGAAAGTGAACGTGGAGACGGAGTATCTGGACAGAGTGACGATGATCAACTACCCGCTGGTTTCCACCGACGCCACCATCGAGATCACAGAGCTGCGGTCCAAAGATTCTGGCACCTACCGCTGCGAGGTGATGCAGG
Source organism: Serranus cabrilla (assembly GCA_903364295.1). Classification (NCBI taxonomy): domain Eukaryota; kingdom Metazoa; phylum Chordata; class Actinopteri; order Perciformes; family Serranidae; genus Serranus; species Serranus cabrilla. The sequence goes on from CAFUXE010000693.1 coordinate 71,422, forward strand.
GCATCGAGGACAACTACGACTCTGTGGACATCCAGGTTCAGGGTACAGAAACATCACGTTTCACAACTTTAAGACATTATCTCCTCAAAACATGGTAGTTAAACTTCAATCAGTTCACAGAACAACTCAGCCTCTGCAAAAGTTGACAGGATCATCAAAGTTTAAACTTCTTTTAAATATGTTTTGCAGTAAAATCCAAGCACTGCTGAAACTTTATTCTCTACTTTCTTGAACAACAATGATCTAAGTGCACAAAAATGCAAAAAAAACCTCCATCACAACATATAAATCAAGACCTTTCAAAATTCTAAACCAAGAGATCAACTCTGTTTGGTGTCTGGTTGGATATAAACCAAAACCATCCAGAAATTAATTGGTTTAAACTGTAACTTATCAAGCTCATAGAAGTCTTAAAATATGGGAGTATGTTGTTTAAAAAGAGCAAATCAAAATGAACATGATCACTTCATAGATACTTCATCACAGATGCCTTCGTACCTCACAGGTATCGTGTTCCACTACCGAGCCATCTCCACCCGCTACACGCTGACCTTCGAGAAGGCGAAGGCGGCGTGCCTCCAGAACAGCGCCACCATCGCCACTCCGGCCCAGCTGCAGGCCGCCTACGATGACGGATACCACCAGTGTGACGCTGGATGGCTCTCCGATCAGACTGTCAGGTACCGACTCCTCAGCCAAGGCCAGATATATAATAGCTGCTAACGACTGTTCACATGCATGACTCACAAATCCTGTAAGTTTGGACTTCCATGTCCGCAAGATGCAACACACCCATGAATGGTCGGGACAGAGTAGGAGTAGTGTGCACCATTTTCACAACCTGCTTGATTTAACAGCCTGGATTTACTGGTTCACCCTCTAGTGGAAACCTCCAGTAACACTCTGTACACAGGCAGGTTTAAGAACAACTGTGTTCCCAACACAGCTGGTTGTGTTTGTGCACAAATGAGATAAATATTCCGTCAATCAGATTCATTTGATGAAGTCAGACAATGAATCTCTTTAGCATGCCAAAAAGAAACGCCATAAATGAACACAGTAGAAGAAGTCATTTCTAATAAGTCCACCTCCTGACCTTTAAAGGTACCCGATCCACGAGCCGAGGGAGCGTTGCTTTGGAGATAAGGAGGACTTCCCCGGCGTGAGAACGTACGGCGTGAGAGATGTCAACGAAACCTACGACGTGTACTGCTTTGCTGAGAAGCTGTCAGGTAAACTCACCTAACGAAGGTAGAAAGATAAGCTGCCTGACTTATCAAACTTCTGTTCTGTGTTCATGACTGCAGCCTCCCCTCTCTCCTCCCAGGCAGGGTCTTCTACTCCATGTCTGTGGAGAAGTTCACCTTCTACGAAGCCGGAGATCAGTGCACCAAACTCGGCGCCCGGCTCGCCACCACCGGAGAGCTCTACCTGGCCTGGAAGGACGGCATGGATGTGTGTAACGCCGGCTGGCTGGCGGACAGGAGCGTTCGCTACCCCATCAACATCCCCCGGCAGCAGTGTGGCGGCGGGCTGGTGGGAGTGAGAACCATCTACCTGTTCCCCAACCAGACAGGATACCCCTACCCGGACTCTCGCTACGACGCCGTCTGCTTCCAAGGTAAATCCTGCATCTCAATGCATGTTCAGCACATTGAAGCACAGTTGGAGCTTCTTTGTTGTGATATTTGCTACTTGGTTGATTTCTCAAACGTGCATCCTCGTCTCTTCAGCTGGCGAGGACGCCAGTGCCGTGCCCGCAAGGACCACGCCATTCCCAGACATCATCCGCCTCACACCCGCCCCTGGGATGTTCCCCAGCCTCACCCCCGCCCCCGGGGGAGTGGAGATCAAGCACGGAGGAGTCGACACCTTCTCCCCGCTGCCCCTCCCGCCCAGTATGACTGACTTAGAGGTTGCCATGGGACCCACAGGTAAGTTGGCTTTGCAATTTTTAAATTAGTAAAACCTGTCTGAAAACGTATCAATACTGATCGTATTGAAGCAAGTTTTAGTTGAGAGTTATCATGGTGACATTTCCTGGTTAAAGTTCACCAAAGTTTCACCAAAAACCTTTAATTTATGCAACCATTTGTCCGTTCGGTAGCTTAGAATAAAAGGAAGTTAGGATGATGTGTGACATGTTATGTTCAGTAATTCTCAGAGTATCTTACCTTAAATATTGTTAAATGCACCATAAACTTCCATTAAATCCTCTCATGCTGCCTATTGCTTTACAGGCTAACCTGACAGTATTTACATGGGCAAATAGTAAATGACCACAAACTACATCTGGAAAAAACGGAAAGAACAAAGTAGGGAATAAGGAACATAAAATGAGATTTGTTTACCTTCCTTCTCCCTCTTGTTTTCTAGGTGTGGTGTTCCACTACCGGCCCATCACCGGTCGGTACACTCTGAACTTCGTGGAGGCTCAGCAGGCCTGTCAGAGCGTCGGAGCCGTCATCGCCAGCCCCCAGCAGCTGCAGGCGGCCTTCGAGAAAGGCCTGCACCAGTGTGACGCCGGCTGGCTCCGCGACCAGACTGTCAGGTGAGCTGGAGATGAAAGAGATACACCAACATATGAAAACTAAAGCCTTAATGTACTAAACCAACCATCCTGTTTCGTGCTCAGGTATCCCATCGTGTCACCCAGAGATAACTGTGCTGGTAACATGCTGCACCTCCCCGGAGTCCGATCCTACGGCCTGAGACCAGCCAGCGAACATTATGACGTGTTTTGTTATATGGATCGTCTGCGAGGTGAGGAGCCGCTCACTTCATCTACATACTGTATCTGGTATGTTTGAGCTCCTCTAAACGTCTGTGAATTCTTCCTCCAGGTGAGGTCTTCTTCACCAGCGACTACGACAGCTTCTCCTACGAGGAGGCCGTGCAGCACTGTCACAAACTCAACACCACCTTGGCCACCACTGGGCAGCTGTTTGCTGCCTGGAACCAAGGGCTGGACAAGTGCCGCCCGGGCTGGCTGCTGGACCGCAGCGTCCGCTACCCCATCACGACCCCCAGGTCCCACTGTGGAGGCGGGCAGGTCGGGGTCCACATCATCTACGCCTTCCCCAACCAGACAGGATTCCCTGACGAGCACTCACGCTACGACGCCTATTGTTTTAAAGGTAGGAGGGGTTATTCAACAGCACTCTTTCCAGTGAAATCCACCAACATCTTATGTTTTTACCATTTCTTAAAAATGTAGGGCCAGTACAAAGCGGTGCATAGCTCATCAAAACTACCATTGCTAGTTTTCAGACCAATGCAATTCATCAGACATTGTTATCTGGAGGCAGCAGAAAATAATTGTGCCATTGATCTGCAAAAACCTGGTCTAAAGTCAATGGTGCAGTATTTTCCTGCTGTTTAAAGGGTGTGGGCTGTTTAAACACCCTAAAACACCCTAAAACACCCGTGCCATGCACTAATAGGGCCTTTAGTCTGACTTAACCAATCTGTGATTTTATTTTTCTTTCAGCTGAAACTCCTGCTGTTCACGTTGAGAATGAAACCAGAGTGGATGTGACGATCGTGACAGTGGATGTTATCAACAAGACGACAGTCACAGTTGATCACTTTGCTCCAACAGGTGAGACGGACGCAGGAAATCTGTTCTCTTTAGTCCTGCTTGTTACCTCGGCTTGGCCTTAAAGGTTTCATGTTTCTCAAATTACATGAATATTATCATAGTTTGTAAATGAATATTATCATTGATATGATCTCCTGATTGGTTGTTTTTAGTTGAAACTACAGTTCACTACAATGAAACTGAAATCACCGTAAATATCACTGAAGTCGAGGAGTTCATCAACAAGACGACCGTCACAACTCAGCAGGTCGCTCCCACCGGTAAGAAAACAGGAAATAACTGCCTGATTAATCCTAAGGTATAATAAAGTCTCTAACGTTCTCTTTATTTTTAATGTTTCCCACAGTGAGCCCCATTTTACCTCCAGTCCCTGTCGATGAGTCCGGCTCCGGTTCAGCGGATCATTCAGCCAGCGGGGAGATCTCAGGAGAGTCCGGAGTCTCCGGTACCAGCGGCGAAGCCTCCGGCTCAGGGGACGGCGTCGTCTTCAGCGGGCGCCCTGACGTCTTCTCCGGGGATCACTCGGCCTCTGGAGGTCCACAGGAGGCCGAGGGGGGGAGCGCCGTCATCGTCACATCTGGAGAAGTGGAGAGTGCATCTGGATCTGGGGAGGGCGTGGACAGACAACACTCTGGATTCGGTGTGTCCGGTTTCACCAGTGGGAGTGGGGATGTTAGTGGGAGCGGCGGAGACTCGATCATCATGGTGGACGAGAAGATGGAGGAGGTGTCCAGCACTTACCAGAAACCCACGCAGCAGGAGTTAGGCCAGGGGGGCGTTGACACCAGCGGGTTCTTGGACTCTAGTGCGTCCGGATCTGGCAGCGTGTCCGGGTCTGGCTCAGGTGGACTTTCCGGCATCTCATTCGTCGACCATGGAGCCGTTGACCTCACAGTCCAGCCGTCCGGCGAGCAGGAAGTGTCTGGGTATCGCCCCTTTGAGTCCGGGTTCCACAACGGCTTCCCAAGTGGTTTCCCGTCTGGCGCCTCGGGCAGCAGCTCCGCCTCTGGAGACGACCTCCTGCACCGCGGCGACGTCATCTACCTGACAGACAATGAAATGATGGAGGTGACCGTATCGCCGCCGCTGGTGCGCCACCCGGAGCAGGGCCGCGGCGTGGTGGAGGTCAGCGGGGAAGGAAGTGGGTCAGGAATCCATCACCAATTCAGCGGCACTCTGGATCTCTCAGGAAGCGGCGTCACTCATGAGAAACCGAAAGCCGAGGAGCCTTCTATCACCCTGCCGCCTGGAATGACGTACACAGAGTACATTTCCAGTCTCGGCCAATCAGGACTCGGGGAGGAGGATCACGAAACCCTTGCAGAACCAACAGTCTACGCAGTGACCCCAGACTCGTCCTACACCAGCCCGACCACAGCGCCGTCAGTGTCGTTAGCAACCCCCGCTGTGGTGGAGCAGCCGGAAGTCGTGCAAGGTACGAGATTCAGGTGTTCAATCTGATTAATTGTTATTGAGCTCAATAATCTGAGCTTGATATTAATGAAACTATCTGCCTGTAATGTTTCCCATTTGTCTGGGATATTGAAGTCTAACCAGACACAAGGACTCCCACAATGTTTTCAAATGGTGCCTGGTGCAGAACCAGTGAGTCGTAATGTTTAAAGTGTGTTTCTCTGCCGTCAGCCTCTGCAGACCCCTGTGATCCGAACCCCTGCGGCTCCGGGTCCTGCTCCGTGCAGGGAGAGCTCGCCGTGTGTCAGTGTCCTACAGGTTTCACTGGTGAAGACTGCACGACACGTGAGTCACCAAACTACCAGAACAAACACCACATTACAGTTTTTAACGCCTTATAGTTTGTGTTGAGACCCGTGCGTGCTGTGTGTGTGTAGCTGTGCAGGGCTGTGCAGAGGGCTGGCTGGAGTTCAAGGGAAGCTGCTACCTGCACTTTGCGGAGAGAGACACCTGGTCTGAGGCCGAGCAGCGCTGCCAGGAGCTCAACTCACACCTGGTCAGCATCGGATCCCAGGAGGAGCAGCAGTTCGTCAACTGTGAGTCGCAACATTCGGATCTAGTGTGTGTGTGAGTGTTTCTAGTTCAACTTTGAGGGTTAAAGTTAAAATCTGTTTCTTTGCTGCAGCTCACGGTCAGGACTACCAGTGGATCGGACTGAACGACAAAGACGTGCAGAACGAGTTCCGCTGGACAGACGGCAGTCCTCTGGTGAGAAAAACTGCTCAACTTCCTCTAACATCATTTAATGTCTTTGTGTACTCACTGATTGTGTCTGTAACCTCCTCAGACCTTTGAGAACTGGAGGCCCAACCAGCCGGATAACTACTTCAACTCTGAGGAGGACTGTGTGGTGATGATCTGGCACGAGGGCGGCCAGTGGAACGACGTGCCCTGCAACTACCACCTGCCCTTCACCTGCAAGACCGGCCCCGGTACGAGACCAGACTCTGGACAATCTTTTTATCAATAAACAGTTGGTGGTTTTTAATGTCTCACTTCTCTTCTGTCTTCTTTTCCAGCCACGTGCGGCGCCCCCCCTGAGGTGCAGCACGGCCGGCCGATGGGCAGCGGCAGAGAGCGATACCCGGTCAACTCCATAGTCCGCTACCAGTGTGACGCGGGCTACACGCAGCGCCACCTGCCCGTCATCCGCTGCATGCCGGACGGACGGTGGGAGGAGCCGCAGGTGGAATGTACAGAAGGTGAGCTCGTCGGAAAATGCAGATTAACATTGCATGATTTAAAAAATGTGCCTTAAGACGATATCGTGCAGGCTCAGGTTCTTTCAACGACACGTCAGGGTGACAGCTTCTTAAACATGAGAAAAAATATGATTAAACATGAGAATTAACTTTAGTCCTCTTTGTTTTTTAATAACCATTTATTTATAAAAACACTGAAAGGAACATCTCAGATATCCACGATGACGAACCTGTGACCCTCTTGCAGTGATGCAAAAGTTCTATAATTGACAAAATTATGAGTAAAAATGCAATTTCAGATATCTACAATCAGATTTTATGACAAGAAACAATGCACTTGCATTTATGCTGTTTCTTAACATTAAAAGTGAAGTCATGAATTAAGTTTTATACCTGACATGAAAATTGTAGACAGGAAGAATGTCACTGTGGATTTCAGGAATGTTCTTCTGAATGAATTACAGTAGTTACAGTAAGAATTTCTGTTGTATTTCTAGTGATTGTGTTTATCTTTAACTACCACTCTGATCAGAACCAATATAACTATGAGGAAGAGAAAGTTAGTTACGGATAGAGAGTGCGGTTCAATTAAATTCGTTAAGTTAAAACGGCTTCCCTCGTCGAACTCAGATGCAGGATATCGTAGTTTCGCGGCTACCTGAGCGCCCAGTGCATGA
>CAFUXE010000693.1:139833-151455 GCA_903364295.1 Serranus cabrilla
TGTGTGTGTGTGTGTGTGTGTGTGTGTGTGTGTGTGTGGGTCACATGCAGCGGCCCCTGTGTGTGTAAATCAGTGTGAGTAATGACTTAAACCCTGACAAGTGAAATTCTAAACCGGACTTCGACTTCAAGGAAACACGAACTCGCCATTATAGTTTTTCTTCACGTTCATTAAGACGGAGCGACACGAAACAGAACCACGTTTTTATAAACACCAACGAGATGTTTTCATATCAGATATATAATTATTGTATGGAGTTACTTTTCTTTTGTTTTTATTATGAAGTCAAATAGATTTAAAGAGCAAAACTTTTAGAATAAAGTTTTATTGCAAAATAAATTTGAGATTAAAAATGTATCGATCAAAAGCTTTTGTTTATAAACATTTAACTTTTGTTCTTTTTATATTTTATAATATCCACAGTGTCACTTCTTCACATTGTTTTTGTAAAATATGTTCATTTTATTCAAAAAATCTAACAAATTGCGCCTTTAAACTTTCACGTCCTGTCTTGTTAAAATGGTTTCTGACACTTCCGGGTGTTCGTAAAGATGAATGCTCTGCTGATAAAGTGTATTAAATATTATTTTACCTGCTCCTGTAGAAAAGATGCCCAACGTGATGTTCGTGCTGACCCAACACGGCGGTCACCTGGGCTTCTTCGAGGGCGCCGTGCTCTTCCCGCACCCGCTCACCTGGATGGACAAGGTGGTCACGGAGTACACGGACGCCATCTGCCACTGGGAGAAGAAGCTGCCGGCGTGTCAGCGCAGCCGCCGCCGCGACGCCTCCTCCTGCCAGCAGCGCCCGGAGGGAGCGCTCAGCGGGTAACACGGCGCAATGGACCAAAGCACAGAAACACACTGGTGCATTTCTTCTGCTTCACCACTAACGGCCTTAACGCTTAATTCAGGGAATCACTAAAAACTGTAAACTGAAGCAGATGAAATCGTCGGAGGTTCGTCCGTCCCGTCGTTCCCCGTTAACCTCCATGAAACTGGAGTTCAGCCTCTGCTGGATCCTGCAGCTGCTGCTGGAAAGCAAAGCAGGCGATAAAATTAGAGGCAGACCTGACCTTTGACCTGCAAGTAGAAGACTAAAAACTTCAATTCTCAAATATTCACAAGTCAGCTTACACACAAAAAGAGTTAATTTAATGATAAAAACTGGACATTTAAAAGCACATCATGGATTTAAAAAGTCTTACCTTGTAATATTTGGCTGCGCTGCCTCTGACCAGCAGCAGTGGGACGTGTTTATGGGTTATAGTGGTTTATAAACTGCACATTTAATTTTCTTTGTATTGCTAAAATAACAGCCTGGCGCTAATCTGCACATGGGTTTCACTCTGGAACTCTCCGTTCACGTTGGGGACCAAAATGACTTCTGACAGACTGAAAACCGACCGAGCGATGAAGCGCGTGAAGCGCTGAGCGACTGAATGTTGGTGCTTCGTCTGTTTCTAAGCAAAAAAATGCTACAAACTAAATCACTAAAACGTGTTTCTGGAGGTACGCTGCAGCTTTTTGATGCACATCACAGCCGAGGCTGCAGGTTGGTCTGTTTATATATTTAGGGAAAGTTTTGACTCCAGATTTTCTGGCTGCGTTTGCACAGTTTGCACTGAGTTCATCGGACCATCAGCGACTTTGTTACTGCTGACTTTCAAAATAAAAGCATCAGTTTGTCAGGATTTTGAACCCTCTGAACTCCAGGTCACAGGCTCACTGTCTTTAAAAATTACAACATATATCAGAAACAGAAATCATCAATTTTCACATTTCTAACTGTTCTGCAACAAATCAGTTGTGATGAATGCTTCCCTAAGAAAAAAACAGCAATATTTCATCAAAATCATCCATTATATACGTCTAAAATTAAAGTAAAATAGTTTTTTTGCAGAAAAGTTTCAGCAAAAATAAACAGTTTGCACTGACTAGATCCTGTTAAAACATTAAACTACGAGCTCCTCAGCAGCTCTGTGAAGCTCGTAGTTTGTCTTTATAACTGAGTTATTCTGCACAAAATACTTTTTAATTCTGCCACGATTGTGCTGATTCCACAGAGCTGCAGATTTTATTTACTGCAGTGAAAAATGAGACCACAGTGAGTAACATGTGACGGATGTTTGGAGTTCAGAGGGTTAAAGAGTCAAAGACAGAAAGGACTCGGTCATTGTTCCTTCCTGTGTCTTTGAATAGAAATATGTCACTTTATAAAAACTTCCATGAGGATGTTCAGATGGTTCATTTCCCTAAAGTCTGATTGTTACCAACAGAAAAGATCCTGTTAGGACACGACAGGACAAAAGAAGCAAACGGGACACAAACTGTAAACGTATTAAAAAAGAAATCCACCAGTGGACCAAAGCACTCTTCACTTTTCAATAAAAACTAGTTTTTAATGATTCTGCAGCTTTTCATGGCTGATTCTGAACCGAATCGACTGTTTCTGGGTTTCTTTTAATCTCTTATTGCGACATGATGGGTGGAATTTGTAACATTAAACATATGAGGAGAGGAAAAGAGGAGAAAATATGGAAACTATCTCCTGTTTTGTCTCATGATTCAGTTGATTTCAGGAGACACTGACTGTGAATAGGAGGTGATTTCATGTGCAGGAGTTTTCTTTCTGTGGGCGTCTGGTGAGTCACAGTTTCCTGTGAGTAACATCCTGTCAGACCTGCAGCAGCACGTCTCATTAATAAAAGCAGCAGATGAATCCTCTCTGCGCTCTGTAACGCTGAGAAACCTGCAGCAGCTCAGCGTCTCTGTGCAATACGTCCTGACTGCACTTTACGTCTGCAGGTTCTTTTATGATCTAATCTTTGTGTTTATTTTCCTGCTGTGGTTGTTCTGGAACTCACACATTAATAAATATTTTTCAAATACTTCTGTTTTCTGTCTGTTTATTGGAACAAACTCTGAGTTTTGCTTTTCAAGCTGCTGTCAGGTCAGAAACATGTCGTTCCATCACTAAAACATCTCAACTGTTTGATCTTCTACAGATGATTATAAATACTGAGTCTCAGCAGCGCCACCCAGAGGTCAAAGTTTAAATTCCTAAATACAGTTTTTATGGAAGTCTGTTCCTTTCCGACAGTAAAAGAAAAACCAAAGCAGCTTCTGTATGTCAGTATAATGAGAAACTTAGTCAGAATAATGAGTTAGTATCTCAAAACAATGACAAACTTTTTTTTAAATTCAATAGAAGGAAATTGGTTTAAGTTCCGCCGAACAAATGGAAGAATTTCCTGTCAAACAGCAGCTGCGTTGACTCTTTGAAACAATTAATATGCATGCGAAACAAAGGAAATGTCACCCTCAAAGCGTGCATAAATAAAATAAATCCCATCAACCAGCACATGCATGCAAAAACGTGCAAAATAACAATATTTTGAAATCAATAAAAGTTAAAATGAGGCCGTACGTACTGAGCTGCTGGGATCCGACAAGTTAAATCCTGTTAATAAAAGTGAAAAGCACAATTATTTTGGCGTCATTGTAAAACTCTTCATTATAAACCTTTTCTCAGATAAATAAAGAATAAAAACTCCAACCACAAGCAGTTTTTAGCTCATGATTTGACTTTTTTACGCTCACTCATGCAGGGAAGCCAGCAGCGGAGAGGGAATCATTTCCTGCAGACATTAAAGATTTAAATGTGTCAAAAACCAGCAAATACCTGATAAATAAGCTGATAAACCCAAAATAATGACTTAGTACCTCAAAATAATGATAAACTTTGTCAGAAGATACCAACTCATTATGTTTAGTTATTAAGTCATTACAGGATCTTTTTTCTGCTATAACCTTGGTGGAAATGTACCTGCAAAACTACCTTTCCCATGAGCCTCAGCTGTCGTTTAGTGCTAAATGTTAGCATGCTAACAAACTAAATGTGATACCATCTTAATGTTAGCATGCTAACACGCTAAACGTGATACCAGCTGAATGTTAGCATGCTAACACGCTAAACGTGATACCAGCTTTATGTTAGCATGCTAACACACTAAATGTGATACCAGCTTAATGTTAGCATGCTAACACACTAAATGTGATACCAGCTTAATGTTAGCATGCTAACACACTAAATGTGATACAAGCTTAATGTTAGCATGCTAACACACTAAATGTCATACCAGCTTAATGTTAGCATGCTAACACACTAAATGTGATACCAGCTTAATGTTAGCATGCTAACACGTTTAGCTCAGATTGATGCAAAGACTGCAGCTCATATTTAAATACAGTTTATTGTACATTTATTGACATTCTTATTGGTGCAGCAGGCGGCACAGCGGGTTCATAATATTCATGAAGAAGAACAGTCTAAAAAACACAAGAGAGACAGACAGGCACTTGGTAGAATATCAGCCTTGTACTTGAGGAGAGACAGACAGACGGATGGACGGACAGACGGACGGACAGACGGGGGTCAGACGGCGGAGACTGAAACCAGCTGCGAGTCCAGACAGCTCAGCTCAACAGGAGACTTTCACTGAGTATTTTAACTTTTTCCTGCATGAAATGACTCGAATATATCTGATTCTTTAGAGGAATATTTTTTGTGCACATAAAGAGTGTCTGTTTGTGTCTCTTTAGGATCCGAGCGTCTTTGGACCTTCCTGCAGCTTCACTGTGCAGAAATAACAAATGCAGCCAAGAAAATAAAGGCTTCTGCATGTTCATCATGATGCATTTTATTTTTAAAGCCAGTCTTTATACTCAGAAAGTTGATTTTCACACGATACAGGTGTGAAGTTTTCACATTCATTCTCTTAACTTTCCTTACTTTGTAATTTATCATTTATTCAGGATCAAACTCAAGAATACTAAAATAATTAAATATAAAATCCAATAGTGGAAAAAACTAAATTTTCCACATATAATGTGTTTGTGCCATAGCATTTTAAAAAAGCTCATATTTGTCACTTAAGACTGAATTTCTTGTGTTTGTTTCATCAGTTTGAGGTTTAAAATATTCTATAAATTCTGCAAACACGTAAAGAATCTGCAGTGTAGAATTAATGCTTTAAAACTCAAACATCTGCCAGCTTGGCTGCAAATAAAGTTATAATAATAAATTATTTTCATCACCAATCATTTGTTTTTTATTTTCTCGATTAACAGTTAAATAAAACAGAGAAACAGGCCGACATAGTTTCTTCCAACTGACAAAAGTCATTCAGTTTATTATCATGTCTTTATTTAAAGGTGCAGCACGATGTCTGGATGCTCTGAGACTCCAGAAACACGGACTGCACCTTTAAGAAGCAAATTACTGTTTTTAACGGATTAATCGACTCATCGTTTCAGCTTTAAAACTGAGGATCTGTTGGTGCTTGCAGAGAGAAGTTAAATAAATAGTGTGATCAGCTTCCTGTTGGACCTGTTTCCTTCGACGCAGCTGGTTGTTCTTCGACTCTCCGCGGTCTGCAGGTTTGTTACTATCTCGCGGCGCTGCAGGGCGGCTAGTCGAACAGTTTGGTGGCCGCCGCCTTCCCGTCGTACTTGGAGCCTTTTCCATCGAACTCGGACGGAAGAATGTCGGCGTCAAACTCCTTGTAGTAGTTTTCCAGCTCGTCTCCGTGAACGAACACCTGCAGCAAACAGCAGAACATTTATTTCACTGGATATCCAGAAAACACGGAGGTTTGAAGTCTTTTTAAATAAGTTTAATATCACAAAAACCGTAAAAACACAAAGTTAATTGGCTTGAAGAGTCACAAAAAAAATAAAAAATGATCAAATGGGATCTTAGCTGCCAAAATAAAAAATAACAAAAAAATAAGTGACATAAATAAATTATTATGTCATTTAATGGACCAAAAATATTACTGAAAATAAATATAGCCACTAATTAAATTAAATATTTTAACACAATAAAATAGTTAAACAGAAAATCTTTAAATTGGCTGAATGCACAATTAAAAGATTAGTTGCATCATAAATTATAATTTCAGAATATAATATATATTATCCTACAAAGCTGGCAAATATCCCAAATAAAGAAATTAAAAGCACAAATAAATATATTTAAAAACACAAATTGATATAAAAATAATTATATATAATGTTATCAAACAATGACTATATAAATAAAATATATATAAATTACTCAATTAATAAATATGGCATTAAATGTACCACAAATATTTAAAAAAAATCTATATTAACCATTTGACAAAAATAAATACATTTTAGGAAATTAATAGATGAGAAAATAACAATATAAACAAAAATATTTTAAAAATTACAAAATAAATGTGAAGCTCCTGTGTGCAGTGACTCACCCTCTCCAGCAGCTTGCCCTTCATCAGAGGCTTCACCACGTTGTATGTGGTGGTGAAGTACCACGGCTGGTGGATGAAGTGCACCGCCTTGAAGCGGGCCGGGAACGAATCCTGCAGGGAGAGAAGTCACACATGAGACCTGCAGAAGAAGCGCCTGACCTCTGACCTCTGAACCCGTTATCCCAGCGCGTCCCACCTGCAGCATGTCCACCATCTTCTTCAGCTCCGTGGGTTTGATTCCCGACGCCTGCTGCATGGTGAAGCCTTTAAAGTTCTCGATGATGCAGAAGCCGTTGATCTGAGTCTCCTCGTTCTCCAGAAGCTTCTCCAGGATCACGCAGTAGGCTCGCAGGATCTGAACACACACACACACACACACACACACACACGTTTAACAAAAAAAAAAATGTGAAGAAAATGATGGCGAGTTTACTTCAGTATTTCCATTTTAAACTGCGTCATGCTTTTTATTTTACTTCATTTTTTAAAGCTAAAATTGTACTCTGCACTTCACTACATTTATGTAACACAATCCCAGCATGCACCCTGTCACCTCGTCGAAGGTGATCTCCTCGTAGTCCCAGTTCTCGATGTTGAACAGCAGCACCACGCGGCCGTACTTGTCTCTGCTCTGCAGGATGCCGGGGTATCCCGCCTCGATGGTGCTGCGGACGGCCTCCGGGGTCAGGTTCTCGAACAGCTCCGGGTAATCCTTCCTGAAGCGCACGTAGCCTGGAAACACGGGACACGTCAGGGTCACACAGGAGGAACAAAGAAAACAGAGGTTGGCTCTGACTCTGTTCAGGCAGCTGGTTCCTGACGTACCCTTCATGAGGTCGTAGGCTCTGGGAACGTCGTACTTCCGGGCGCGGATGAATCGGACCAGCAGGCCGTCGGGTTTCTCTCCGAACGTGTCCTGCACGCCCTTGGCGAGCTCGTCCCCGGCGTCGGCCTTCTCCTTGATGATTCCTCGCAGCTCCTTCACGGCCGACACGCGCTTCTCATCCGTCTCGTTCAGCTCGTCCTTGGCCTGCAGGGGGCGCCGCAGCAGGAGGTTAGCAGCTCACAACGCTTAGACTCAGAACAAGTAGACGGGAGTTAGTTTGTTGTAAAAATATCTGGTTTTCTTTGGAGAGATTTGAGGCGACACACTGGGATTCAAAGCTACTTCAGAGCTTCAACTGTCCCACTTTTGACCCACATGATCCTTCGATTTAGGGAAAAAATCTGCACATTTTCTCTAGATGAACTAACTCTGCTAACCTCGTGTTTCCTCCAAAGTGTTTTTTTCCTGAGGCAAACATTTTACATCTTTTAAATTCTTTAAAACAGGAATGCAGATTGAAGCAGCTCGGAGGAGCTGAGAGGCTCGTTTGGTTTTTATTTCAGCTCAGAGTTGAAAATGTTCAACTAGAAAAAGGTCAAAAATTCACTTTATCAGCTGCCGAATCCGATTTTAGAAGGAAAATAAAGTCGTTATCAGTCTCATAAATCCCATTTCAGTCAGAAAGTAAAGTGTGTTTGTGAGGTTTCGTGTGTGTGTGTGTGTGAGTGCATAAACGTATAGATGTATTCAAACACGCAGCTGCAGCTGTTGCTAAACCTTTTTGCTCTGCAGGATGGAAAGACTGGAAATACTGGAATAACTTTTCTCTGCAGGATTTTTTCTTGTTCTTCTCTCTGTATTAATATGAACTCTGAGTCTGTTGAACAGGAGCTGCAGAATTCAAATATAGGCATCAACTGTTTGATCAAATGTGACATTAATTTATATTTTGATTTTGATTTATTTACCTTTCTAGTGATTTCCCTATTTTTTTATTCTCCAGTTTTATGTATTTATATTTATTTTTAAAAAATTCCTTTGAACTTTCTATTTATTTCCTTTAACTTATTTATTTCCATATTATTTTCTTCATGCATTTCTTTTTATCATGCACAAGAGGCGGCGGTCATTCACAGAGTCTCCTGAGGTCAAAACTATAAATAAATCAAAAGAACAGATAAAGTGAGTCTCTGGTTTCTGGCCAGGAGGAGGTGCAGCCGTCTGGTTTCTCTCAGAACATTTCAGTTACAATACATTAAAAAGGTCATTCTGGATTTTTTTCCAATGACACCAAATATAAACAGTTTTAAGAACCTGACTCTCTGATTATTATTTCCTCCCATCGTGATCTTTTTAAGAGATTTTCTTGCAATGCACAAACATAAATTCCGTCTAATAAAAGACTGAATTTAAGAGATCAAACTGTGTTTTGTGGCTGGTGTTCAGGTGAGCCCAGCTGCTGCCTGTCACCTTCTGCTTGGTGTGGTCGGGCAGGTTGGCGCAGGGTCCAAACACCGGCCCGTGGTCCTTCACGGTGAGACGCTCCAGCTTGGCCCGGAGAGCCTGCTCCTCCTCCGACACCATGCGGTACGTTCCACTCTGGGGAAACATTTCAACAGCTGAACATTAATGAACAAAGATAAAAACCTCCCTAAAGATGCACAAGTTTGCTTCTCTAGTGTTTAATTCTCAGCATCAATGGGCCTCTGTGTGCTTCATTAATCTGCCTCACATGAGGGCAGTAAAGCTGTAAACACACGGTAAGGACGCAGATTAGCAGCCGAGCTACTGTAGCAGCTGGAACAATGAGCGGCCGTGTTGGGAAACGGCTCCATGAATGGATGTTTGTCTTGGCAGATCAAACTCCTTTAATGCTCAGATCCAAGTGATTCGTTTCCTCTGAGCTCAATCAGATTCAGATAAATAAAGTGCAAACACTCACAACCACAGCCATGTCTGCTCTTTGTATCAGCGTCTTCCTGTCTGCAAGAAAAGAAAGAAAGAAAGAGAGAGGTTAATAAAAACGGCTGGCACACTGTAATCCCTTCATCCCGCTTTGTTCCAACACACGGATATTTTTAGCTCGTTCTGATGATTTATCAGGAGATTTAAGCTCCACAGTCTTTTGGTTTAACAATCAAGTTTACAAATTCAAAGTTCAGAAATAAAATCATTCAAATCTCAGACGAAGCAGATTTTAAACTCAGCACGTCCTCCTGCTTCATTAATCTGATCAATTAAAAAACTGTTATATAATTAAAACAATTAGGCTTTGAAAAAGTAAAATACAACATTTGAAAAAGCTTTTTGGAGCTTTTAGTTTCTCTTTAATTAGTTTTACTACAGTAAACCTGCATTTATGGACCAAAACTTAATACTAATTATATTAAGTGATAATGAAAGGTGTAGATAAATCTATAAATGAATATTTAATTTATTGCTCTTAAAATAAAATTACTTTTCAGTTTCTTTACATTAAATAAAAGTTAGATTCCCAAACTTTGAGCTTTTAAGACTTGAATAACGTCGACCTGCTGCTCTGAGTCTCATTTCTGCAGAAACAGTAAAAGACACATATTTCTCTGTATAACATTAAATAAGTTGATCAATAGAAACTGAAATCCAAATCTGCAGGAGAATCATTCTGAGGATTAACGTCACAGCAGGAGACAAAAGTCTCTAATAATCAGATTCAACACTCAAATAACTCAGGATGCAGAAAACTGAGTTAAAGGAGACAAATGATCACAGCTCTCAGATTAAAAGCTGAATATTTGTGGTGATGTTGCAGCCGTTCCCTCGGCGGCGGCTCTTACCTGAGGCGGAGGTGAGGTGCTGCCGGGCGTCTCAGTGTGCAGCGAGCTGCTCGCCGCTGTGATTTGTAGTGTTGGATTAGTGGCGTCACACCAGATTAGAGCACTTTTTTCCCTTTTTCAATCAGAATAAAAGTGGCGGAGGGAGGGCGGGCGTGATGGCGTTCCCGTGCAGAGGGGCGGGGCCAGCGCACATTTCTGATGATGTAATTCACACTTTAGGTAAGAGCTGCTTAAAGCGGGTGGACGGATTTCACAGCATTCCTCGGAGACTTGAGGAGAAAGTGACCATGTGAGCTGATTCCAGGTCTGATTTCTGCAACGTGATCGCTCGCTGACGGGCGGCGAGGAGGTCGGAGGTCAGAGGTCAAACGGACGTTCACATGTTCGGAGACATCGTTTCATCAGGATGCTGAGAGTTTTAATGGGAGCAGCAGGAGGATTTAAAAAGGTCCTGGAAGAAGTTAAATCCTCTGTGCACAGGACGGCAAGTATCTACTGACATCATCCTGCAGAAACGATGTCCAGACTAAAAGCTGAAACATGGAAAAAGTCTTTAAGAGTCCTGAACAGAGAATCAACGCAGGAAGCTGCATTCTGTCTAACAGCCAGCAGGGGGCGACTGCACCGGCTGAAGAGGAGTCAAGAGGAAAATGATTCAATTTCTGACGTCAGTAAATATTCTCATAAAGAGTTTATGGTCTCAGTCTTTAGTTTCAGGTCTTCTTCAACACGTCATGATGTTTATTTAGTAAATTTTGGTTTATTTAGAGTCACACAGACGCTGAAGCAGGGCAGGATTTAAGGCGGGGCTACCTCAGGATTGACAGGTCAGTTTATTATAAACTAGTCGATCATGTTTCACATCTGGAGAAAAGAGCTCCAACAATTAGTCGACTAATCAATTAATAAAGATAATAACAATGGCCTGATACTGTTTTAATAATAAATCGAATAGTCAAATGTCATTTATCATGCAAACATGAAAGAAAATAAAAGTTCTAGTTCAGTGTTTTTTATGAAGTCTGAATCTGAAACACATGATGAAAACACGTCTCCAAATTCAACTTTATATAATAAAGTACATGTGTTTTCACTTCAAAGAATAAAAAAAAAACGTTGCAGCCTCCACAGATAAACAGGGAAAAAGGAAGGAAGAAACCAAACATGTTGCAGAAAAACTCTAGATCACAGAGATGCACAGGAATAATATTATAACTACTTATGATTAATGACTTATTATAAGCTGTGTTTGTTGGTGGTATTTTACTTGACAGATCAGGATAAAGATCACAGACGACCTCGACTTATATCACAATGTGCTATTTTCAGTATTTTAGTCCCATGTAAAAATAGTTCTAGTATCTACAAATACTGAGAGCATCTTTCCACCACAGGTTCACTCCCGACACGTCGTGCTTCATGTTTTTAGGTTGATAAAATGAACATTAATTCTTAAATATGCAGGATGTTTCTACTGGTGTTCAAACACTGTAACCGTATAAACTAAAGAGAGAAAACTGCGACTTTACAGTTAATAAAATGTGTTTTTGGGACAAAATAATCAAACATCACAAGAGGAAAAATTCATTTTGTCTGAGGGAAAAAAGCTTCTAAATGTTTTTAACATCTTTTCTGTTTTCATAAACCATAAATATCCACACACACACACACACACACACACACAC
>CAFUXE010000693.1:157729-169997 GCA_903364295.1 Serranus cabrilla
GTGTGTAATGTGAGGGAAACATACATAAAAGTAATTACCTTTGAGACCACATTTTCACGACTACAAACTGACTGACTTTATAAGGAATACTAAAAATAATTGTGTTTATTCCTCCTTTATGTTGCAGCGTGCATAAGGTTTCAGACTTGGCCGTTCAGAAATAACACTGACTTTAAAGGGCAGCAGGTGACTGACAGGAACACATTACAACACGCCAAGTCGAGGAAAAAACTGCGAAAATATGTTTACCAGATGAATTTAACTAATTAATAGCTCTTTAACAAAGTTGAGATAGTTATAAAAATGTGGAAAATGCCAGAGGGGCATTATTCCCAGACATTCCAAAGCGACGACGCCTGCTGTAACAGAATTATCCACCAAACTCCATTCAAAATTCCGACAGTTTAATGCCTCGCTAGTAATGCCCGTTTATGACAGCATGACCAGGGCGTCGCTTTAAAAAAGCTTATAATTATTTACACAGACGAGATTGTTGAGTTTAAATTAAGCCGTATTGAACATTGGTACCCTAAAAGTTCAGCTAAAGTGGTGACTTGTGTTTTATGTAATGTTTTACTTTGTCGGTAACCAAGGCGAACTGTAACTGTCAGATATTTGAACAGAGTTTGGCGTTCAGTGCTAGAAAACCGACTGGCATTAAGCTAGCTGAAGAAAGCTACGTGAAACAGAACGCTGAAAGCCATTAGACAAAGAAAAACATCCCGGAAGACTGAAACTAACAGATAAACATGCTGACAACGGAAACAGAACTAGAATATCGCAATAAAAACGGTAAAAAGATTCATTAATTACCTCCAGCAGTAGCACGTGTACACTCTGAACATGCCCGGACATTTCGCCTCAACTCCGCTTCTGATTGGCTCGTTTTCTTCTTCGTTTGTTGTTTGACAGAACGTGTTAAACTGTCAAATACCTGCGGAGCCGCCGCCTACTGGTTGAATACGATATCGCACAAAATAATTAAGCTTGTGACCAGTGCAACATATAATAATATATATATTTAAACAACACAAACATTAATACAAAAAGTACATATATTAACAGTAATAATAGCTAATAGCTATCACTAATACCAATATACGTATTTACAAATAAATATTTAAGTTATGTACAAAATTATTTCCACTTAAATTTTATATTTGATTATGTTTCATCTTTCGTGTTTTTATATGTATTTTTTTTTATATATCTACTGGATGTTTTCTATTGCATCTTATATTAAATGATCAATTGAATTATACTTTGTTAAATTTTATTTTTCGTCTCATGTCATTAATTATTTTAAGTTTTTATTCCTTTTATAGGTTCAATTTGATTTTATGATCCCATTTTTTTATATTTACTATTTTTCTTTAATTATCATTTTATTTTATTATACACGTTTCTTTTTTTCATGCTTATATTTTATCTTTTATTAATGTGATTCCTTCAATCAAATGGTGTTTAGCATCACATATTGGTTTTGAATTACTAATACGTTGTTTTATCAAATAAAGATCTTACTGTATTTATGTGACAACAATTTAAATATCTTATAAAATCATTGTTTCACTTCTTTATATCATTTGTGTAGATAGCAACCAGTCCAAACCAAATTCAGTGTCATTTTTATATCCACACGAAAGAGAAAATAATGTTAAAAGAAATTATCTGATTTAATTGAAAAAATGTTTGTCAATTTCGAATAAATCTAAACTATTTTAAGCTGTAAAAATGAGGAATTTCCTATTTTTTAATACCACTATAACTTGAATATCTAGAATTAAAAATCTTGCACATTTTTCTTTTCCCATTCTGACACTTTATGGACTGAAGGATTATTTGTTAGATAACAGAAAATATTCAGCTACAGGTCTGAACGTCTCCTCGTGAATGAAGAAAGAAAAGTTTTGGCTGAATGAAATCATACAGTTGCTTTTGGTTTTGTGGGCCTTTTTATTTCACAATCCTTCCAAATGTACAAAAACAAAGACGTGTTACAAAAACAAAAAGAAAAAAAACAAAAAGGAATCACCATTACCATTATCCCCTGACGACGACAACAGAAAGCGACAGATGACCGGAGACTGGCGTCAAACCAAAGTGCATCAGCCTGAGGTGTAGTAGACAGACCAGGGGAAAGAAAAATCGACATTTTCAAAAGCTGTCCCCTCTTCCCTAAAAATTTGTTTTTGTTTTTAGACATCGGGCAGGCCCTGGCCACCACCTCTCGTTCCAGAGCGGCGGAGGACCTAAAGGGACGGCCGCGGCGGCGACTCGGCCTCAGAGCATTCGGTAGTTCACTAAGAGTGGAATATAATTTAGTTCTTTCTTTGCATGATTGCCCCAATCCTCCTCCTCCTCTTATTGTGGCGGGGGACGTTGAGTTCCTGTGAGGAGCTTTTATAGCTCGATCTTGTCGTCGTCGTCGTCCTTCTTCTTCTTCTTCTTCTTCTTGGAGTCCTCCTCCATCACCAGCGGGTTGGTGGCTTCTCTCTTCAGGTAGGAGAGGAAGTCGCTCACCTCGCGGCCTCCCTGCAGCGAGCAGAGACGGACGGTTAGCAGAGCAAACTAATATTATTTTACTGTTTTAATCATCGATTCAGCCGATTCTCACCTCGTATTTCTTTGGGCTCGTCTTACGTCCAGCGGGAGCAAAGTACAGTGTGGGGAAGCTGGGAGAGAAAAGATGGAGGAGATGGATGAGAATTAACATCGTTAACATACTGACCCTGTGTTTCCCCGTCCATTGTTAGTTTAATACCAAATAAATACAGTTATTAGGAAATAAACTTGACAAATAATGTCCCTTAATCATGTGTAGTTCAAGTGCTGTTCCTGAAGTTTGTGGTTTTATTATTTTATGCATGCAGATGCTGCATGAAATAAGACTTCAGTCAAGCCAGCTTCATTAATCTGTTTTGTTTTCTGTTTTGGGGGAAAGATTTTTGCAGATTTAAGTATTTGCCAAAATAAAACAACAACAACGGTTTGCTTAAACAAAATTCTGGCTAAGAACAAAAGAAACAAACACTTCTTCATCGTCAAAGATTTCCAATTAGAAGAAACAATAATTCAGCTGTTTTTGTTAAACATATTAAAAACTCCATCGTGTCTGATCATAAAGTTCAGGAATTTGTGAATTGAGGGAAGAAGATGGAGCAAAGTATTTAAATCACATGCTGACTTCCTGAATCCTTTGATAAACATCCCTTATATTCTTCCTCCCTCCTCAGAGCTCTGCTGGCGTCACTGGTTTTAAACAGTAAACTGACACATCAGGCTGGATGTTTAACTTCCAGAACTCTTAATAACTTAAAAACTAATGAGTGAAACTAATTAAGAATAAACTGGATTTTTCTCCTCCTGATCCAGTCGAGACACTGAAGCATCGCTGCAAAGCTCCAAACATTTTCTGAGGGATTTGTTGGGAATCCTGTTTCAGATTCCCGTCTCCTGCGGTGATGACTCACCCGCTGACTTCATACGGAGACGGCACGTCGTTCGCTGTGGCGTCCATCTTGGCAATGACCACGTTTGGATCGTTGGCGAGCTTTTGGAGAAGAACAGAGAAACGTGTTAACGACAAAACCTGCTTCCTGAGAGTCTGAGTTACAGAACAGCTTTTATTCTTTACAGAACTGACTCTTCCTCTAACTGAGTGTTTATCTGCGTGTCTCACCTTCTCTCCCAGCTCGTTGAACTTGGGCTCCAGGTTCTTGCAGTGTCCGCACCACGGGGCGTAGAACTCGATCAGCACGTCTTTGCTGTCGTCGTTCACGATGGAGTCGAAGTTCTCGGCCACGATGACCTGAGCAGATAAAACATTAAGCACTTCTTCAGCTTTCACTTTTAGAACAAAAACACAAGGAGTGATGGTCGAATCATGTTGCACTCTGTTCAAACTTTATGAATCTAAAGAAAAAAACTCAGACTGTAAAGCCTGTTTGAAATGTGTCTGTGTGGACCAACAGGAAGGAGAAACTCCTAACGCTTGTTGTTCGTGGCTGTAAATAAATCCTCCAGGTTTCATCTTTATTCTAACACTCAGACAGTTCAACGACAGGAAGTGAAGAGAAGGAAGAGAAAGCTGCCGTTTGTGGCCGTCAGCAGTTTCTGATTCTATCAGAGAATCATTCACAAAGTGTTCAGATCTCCATCAGGCTGCATCCTCATGTTAGTCATCTGATTCATGAATGTGTTGCCTGATGATGATGATGTTATTGATGGTGCTGCAGGTTTGAGTCCCCTGAAGTGATTTTTCTCTCAGGAAACTGAAAGCATGATTTATTTTCAATCTCCTAACAGTAACAGTCTGATTATTGGTTAATATTTACTCAAAATAGACTAAATATCATGAAGATACCAAGTAATTCTATGTAAAATCTGACATTCAGCCCAAATATTATGACAATTAGTTTTATAACTACATTTCTGCCAGTTATGTCTCAACTCTGATCATATCAGGCTCCTGAGTTGAGAAATAGGATTTGTAGGAGAGACTCCACAAAGGCTAAAACTAACTACACATGAAGAAGAAGTAGTAGAAGTCTCTCTCACCTTGACGGGCCCGTCGTTGTTCTCGGGGATTGGCTCCGATTTGAGGTAACGCTTCAAGGTGCCGTCGAAGAATTCCTGCAGGAAACGCTCCAGAGCTTTCCCATCACGGCTGTCGGAGCAAACAGAAACCAGCGGGAATCAAACACATGCAGCACAAATACAAAGTTCAATCTGAACTGGAGGCCAATAATCAGACTTTTATTCCTCCTGCAGGCAAACAGAGATACTTTTATTCATCTGTTTATTTAGTGGTTTTTCACATCAGAGACGTAATGATTACTGAGCTTCAAACAGCATCAGTTCAACATTCTTTTAAAGTTCAGCCGGAGAGAGAACGTGTGTGTGTGTGTGTGTCAGATGCACGGTGGGGGGGGCGGGACTTACGAGAACTCCTCGCTCATGACGAACTTGTCCCCCTTGCTGGTGCGGATGGCGACCAGCGGCAGCTCTCCGGCGCCGCCGTCCAGGCCGAACTCGGTCACGTCGTGGCTGAAAATGCTCTTGCTCGCCACGGCGAAGTTCAGCTTCTTCCCCTGATCCAGGAAGCTTTTAGCCACCTTCATCACCCTGAGGAAAGGTTCGAGTGTTAAAGGCTTCTGGAAATGATTAAAGAAGCACCGTACATTTCACTCACTGTGGCCTCGTTTTCACTGTGATATATAAAATATAAAAGTCCTGCAGCTGCATGGAAACAGCTGACAGCAGTGGAGAGAACTTTAACTTTAACTGTATTTTGTGCAGAATCACAATAAAAGAAAATAGGATTTCTTTGATAGTTTCTCCCTCTCTGCTGACTGCAAACACTTTATTTTAACAACATTGTACATGAGGGATGCAGAATAAAGGGAAAAATGAACAATCTAAGCTTAGAAAAAGTGATATTTCATCTAAATCCCAACACAAGAATCACTCAGGGAAGGTCTGAATGTGAAAATCTGCCTATAATTTCTGCTTGTAAAGTTTCATTCTGGCTCTTACAAATGATGCAATCAAAATGTTTAAATGAGGCTCCCAGGGACAGAGAGATATTACAGATATCTGCCACAGAGAAGGGACACAGTTTCAAAAATAAAAGGCTGAGATTTGTCTCCAGAGGAAGGATTAACCCCTCGGGGTGACCGACCTGTTCCTCCAGTAGTTGGAGCCTTTGGGGTTTTTGTCATAATCAACATCGTAATAAGCCACCAGCAGGTCTTTCCCTCTCAGCTGGTCTTTGTTGTCGTCCGTCATGTGAGGGCAGATTCCAAAGCTGAGGCAGAGAAAGAAGAAATCAGTTTAAAGAAGAAATCATATTTAACTCTTAACCAGTTAAATCTGCCTCATAACCTTCATACAGAGGTTTTGTTTAGAGGTTCAGATCTGTTCACACGGTTACAGGTTTCAGGACGTCTGCAGACGAGTTCAAATACCCTGAAAACTTCTTCTGTTCTGCACATTTTAACGTGGTGCAGTGAGTGTTTAGTAAAGGGGCGAGGCTGCAGCAAAGTGAAAGGGAAAGTAAATGTGGGTTATCTTGCGTCATGTGGACAAAGACATTAAAATGCACGATATCTGTAAGATGCAGGAGAGGAACCAAGTCTGCAAACATCCAGACAAAACACCGACTGCTGCACACGAGGCTCCAACCGTTTATTTCTCTTTTTAAGGGCTTTTAGATCTTCCTGTGGTGAAAGTGTGAAAGACATAAACAGCCCTTACTGTGGTTAAAAACAAAACAAACTTTTACACTAAATGGCACTCTTCAGGTTCTGCTGTTTACAGCCTCCTGAGACCTTTACGCTCATGTTGTGGAGTTTTCTGTTGTGTCACGGTGAGCTGAGCAGATTACTGCTCTACAGGAAATGCCTGTTTTTCTCTTCACACCTGCCTGAGAAAGATGATCGCAGATCAAAACGTTCAACTGTTAACTTCACCGCACGACCGTCAGTGGAAACACCAGGAAACCTCTCAGAGCACAAAGCTGCTGGAACAGTTAGTTTTATCAATACAACACGTTAAATATCCATCTTTGAATTAATACAAAGTCAAAGTAAAAAGGCGCTGATCATATAAACTGTGCCATCAACACTTGCTCTTATTAAATTGTCTTGATACATCACACTTACAGTTCAGTAATGAGGCCCCTGAGCACGAAGAGCCAACAAGAACAACAGGGGAATATCTGCTGCTTTCACACTTTCTCACCACGTGTTTTTAAACAACACCTCAAAAAAACAAGCCGAGCTAACAGCCACAAGAGGACAACAGAGAAACTAAGATGAGCAGAGATCACAGAGATGTTCACAAGCAACACGTCGAAGTTTAAAGATAAAGTTTTACTCCATGAAGTCGTTTCCCAGAGTTCAGTGCACCGACTGTTTGTAGAGTGGACAGAGGATCCTGTTGGCACTCAGCCACCAATGCAAACATGTGCTGACAGTGTGCAAGATGTCTGTTATGATTCTCTGCTCCCAGCAGGACCAACTGGGGGAACAGTTACGTGCTTTGCAAAAAAAAGAAAGAAAAAGGAATAATTTCTGCAGGCAAACTGGAGCATGCTGCATTAATGTGCTCCTCGGATGGTCCCGCTTCGAGAGTTGTGGAAAAATCATAAGTCGTAATGTGGAGAAAACACGGATGCTCCGAAGAAGACTGTTAATTACTTTAGAGCAGAAAAAACGGATATGTGACACATGGACTCAGCAACTCGCAAACAAAAACATTCACTGATATTCAGAGTTTCTGGTCTGATTTCAGGGGCGTTCATGTGAATTTTCCACACGGGAAAACATTTTCCTGAGTGTTCTGACAGAATAAGAATGCAGCATTAGATGATGAGATTTGAGTCAAATAGCTGTTTTCTTAAGTTTTTTTCATGCCGACATATTTTCAGAACGAGCAATGTGCATGAAATTTAAAGTGGTGCGTTTGCAGGATTCTTTGTGGAGAAACTGGTTTGCAGATCGGTCGATTATCATCAAATTCATACAACCATTAAGTCGCCTAAAATGCCTCTGAAGAGTGTCAGCACTCACATGTTGTCCTGGATGAACCTCTTGATTTTGTTGCTCGTGTATTTGTCCTCGCTGTATTTCACGGAGCCGTCTTCGAACTTGTTGTTGAGTCTTGGTGGGCGGAACAGGACCACTCCCCTGCAGACAGAAGACAGGACGTGTCACAGATATCTGCTCTCAAGGACTTAAAGCAGCATGATAACCGCTTTAAAGGCAGAAACAGCCACTTACTCTCCGTCGATGCCGTGGCTCTGCAGCAGAGCCTCAGAGTTGGTGTGGGCGAAGCGGTAGCTGTCCCTCAGGGCGCTGGCGGCCTTCAGGAACTCTGCCTGAGCCGGGCTCTTGTCATCAGCAAAGAACCCTGAGAAGGAACAAGGTGGATCACGTTCAGCTCAGGATGCAACACGAACACAACCAGCAGCGACTGAAACTCAAACAGCAGCTCACCGACGACACTGGCGTCGCTGTCTGAAGTGAACTTGGTGAGGTCGGCCTCAGCTTTGACCTCCACAGAAGCCGGTCCGGCCTGCTTCTTCAGGAAACTCACAATCCCATCTACAGAGAGGAACACAGAGGAGAGGACGGTGAGGCGACAGAAACAAGCAGATATCTGTGCATGTGTGCAGAGGACATTTTCATAAACAATAGTGGTGTTTAGTAAACAAAGATAATGAATGAATTTGTAATATTTAATGGTGACGATCAGGACGGATGTTAGTTAAAAGATTTTATGCAATGGAAAATAGTATGAATAAACAGTATTTAGCAGGAAAGGAGACATGTCAGCTGTCTAAGGTAACAGGTTGGAGGTTGCTGTTTTTGTGTGATGTTTTAAAGACATAAATAAATAAATGAGGAACAGGTACCTGCAGTTCTTGGACCGTCATAGGGGCCGGTCTCCTCTCCGTCCCTGAAGATCTTCAGGGTCGGGTATCCGCTGACTCCATATTTGCTGCATGTGTTGCTGTTGGATGTGCAGTCGACCTAAAGGGGAAGAGAAGATGATTTACTTTGCTGAGAGATACAGAGGGCACTACAGTGCAGAGACACACTGAGCTGATGATGTAATACCTTGGCCAGAGCGACGGTGCCTTTCAGACGCGTGGCGGCCGCCTCGTACTCAGGTGCTAGCCGTTTACAGTGGCCACACCTGCAGGACAGAGGACACAGATCAGTCCACCAGGAGAATAAGTCACACACAAAAAATGCTGTGTTCAGGTTTCAGTTTGGCAAAGACCCTGAGGGGGATGAAGTGATTTCACAGAGAGCAATCTGATAACTCTGAAGGCAACTAAAGAGGACACAAAGTCTAAATGTGGAGGAAAGAACGTGATTCACAACTGATTAACTTTGATAAGCTTGTAAACACTAACAGGTGTGAAACTATTCAATGTACTGTTATTTACATTTCACATTTGGTCCATAAAATGCCAGCAAATACTCAAAGAAAATTGCCACCATAGATCTTAAAGCCTGATTGGAAACCAGAAAATATTCACATTCAATTAACTGGAACCTGTGTGTTTTTGGTGGTTGAATATAAAATTAAATAAATATAACAATGTAAATATGGTGAATAAGTGTCTAGTCTGGTCGGAGTGAATATCTGAAATAAACTTAATATTCCTCAAAGAAGCTCGGGCAACTGAGGCTTTTAAATTACATTTTAAATAGCCAAATACTCTGATAGTTTCGCCTATTTATAATTTGAGTTTTTAGCTTTTAACAGCACAATAGTACGTTTCAAAATCTGTATCTTTAAACAGATAGAAAGGAGGATTGTCTTTAAACCAGCCCATGAAAATGTTTAACTTTCTGCTTCACTTCAAGTTTGGCAGAGTGCAACCACGTCACGGTTCCTCTCCACCAATAGGCCGTGGACACCAAAACTTCGCTGGCCAATCAGAGCGTTACAACAGTGACGGGACACGCCCCTAACTTCCTCGTAGCCTCGTTAGCACGCAGTTTCCATTGAAAACGGCTCACAGTGGCTAAAAAACACCAGCTAACATTAATTATTGCAGTTTATACAGTTTAATATTTAATGTAGCGTCAAACTGAGGCAGCCTTTAAATCACAGGCCAACGTAAATAAAACATATGATTAAAGCATGTTGGCTTAAACCGTTCCGCTTTAAGCTAACATGCTACGGTTTGGTCACAAGCCAATTAACCGAAGACGATTTAATTTACAGAATAAGTTCATGTTAGAGCAAAATAGAGAAGCAGATCGCAGTTTATAGAATGTTTTACATTAAAATAATTGAGATACATTTGCAGTGTTGTGAGTTTTGTACGTCATTACGCTGAACTGCTCATTTTTAGAGCACGTAAGCTAGCGATCACTAGCTTATTTAACGGTTCTCCAAAAGCGTTGAAATATACTCACCAAGGGGCAAAAAACTCCACCAGGACCAAGTCATGGTCCCCGATCTTGCTGTCGAAGTCATCATCGGTGTAATCAAGCACATCACTGGCCCAGGTGGAGCCGGCGACAGCGGCCAACAGGATCAGCCGCAACATGGCACACGGCGCTGGAGCTAACAGTCTGATTTACACACAGAAATGACACTCTGAGCTGTAGGTGTGTGTGTCCGCGGCAGCCCTCCTCTCTCTACGGCTCTGCGGAGATGTGAAACCCGGACTGCAGCTCCTCGGACAGGGCCAGGGTCGATAGAGAAAGAGAAAGAGACGGAGGCGGCGAACACAGCGGACCTCTCCTAACCACAGTGTGGCAGCCGCTCATTGGTCCAGCCGGCGCGTCACTCTGTCCGAATCAGCCAATGAGAAGCCAACATACGAAATACCGACACCTCAGAGCCAATCAGAATTGGACAAAAATCAAAACTCTTCAGTGTCAATAGTTTACTGGTTTTTAATGATCTGCAAACAACTCTTCATGTTCCCATTATAGCGAGATAAAGTGGAGAGGAATACAGTACACTTACTCAAGTACTTTTATTAAGTAGAGATCTGAGGTGTTTATATGTTTATGCTGCTTCATACTCAAACTTGCAGGCACCTTTTTACAATACTTTGAAGATTTACAGCAAGTTACAAAATATAATCAACTAACAAGTTACGATATAATATTTCATGATGAAGTAACCCAGCAGTTTATAAAGTAATCTTATTATTATCAGTATAATAATAATAATTATAGTAGCTTAATTCATATTATTTCATATCTTTAGCACTACTGGTGACCATATTTTATTAGCTAATAGAATAAAAAATTTAAATATAGTATGAGCGTCATAAGTTTGGACCTAAACCCCTCGTGTTGTTAAACTAATTAAAGCCTCGGCTCATATTTCATAGGGAAGGTGGATCACAGTGATCATCAGGTTGATCTGCAGGTTTACAGTCAATGTTCAACATTTATCTGTTGTGGAAAAACTGAGCTCAGAGGATTTAGTGTGCTGGAGATATCACTGACAGAGAAAATGTTCCTGAGAAATAATTGTGATTACTGGAAGTTTGTTTTTCTTTGCTTTTATATTTGTCCATTGTTCCCTGATCCACTGACAGCCTGCAGGACTCCAGCCACATCTGGGACAAACCGGAGGATTATTGTAAAGGTTGCATCAATATAATTTTTATTGTAGTTTATATAGCACTCACATGGTTCATTTACTTAAATAAAGTTGTGATTAATTAGAAATCTTAGAATTCCTTTATAATAATAATAATAAAAACAAAAAAATAAATTAAAACTCCCACTAGTCATAAGAATACAGAAAATAATTCATTTTCATGCTTTCTTTTCATAAACATGAGTGACATTATGTAAACAAATTGGGATTTTAAGGGTTAAAATAAATACATATTTACTCGTTATGATCAGGACGGATGTTAATTGAAAGATTGAATTTAATGAAAGTGTAAAATAATATGAATAAATAGCGTTTTACAGCTAAAGTAGCAAGTTGGAGGTTGCTGGTTGTTGTTGTTTATTTTGTGACTGCACAAAAAATAAAACTGCACCATGATCAGTGTCGCTTCATAAAGCTGCAGTTATAGCACCGCGCCACCAGGGGGCGCCCTCCGACAGCACAGAGCACTGTGCAGTCAGGTTTCTATTTAAAAACATTTATTTCTTCACTGTTATATAAATGCACACGTCATGAACACCTCAGCAGCTGGAGAGGACCTTCATGCTAAAAGGATTTCTTCGAGAATATTTCATTAGATTCTTGTTTCTTCTCTTCAAACTGCAGCTATGGTGGAAAAGTTACTGCAAAGAAAGTTAAAATGTTCTTTTTGCAGTTAAAGATTCTCTCTCCACCTCCCTAAACTCACATTTTGAGTACAATTCATTCTATTTGATTCAAGAGCAGGAAGGTGAAACGGGTCCTTAGGATATACAGTCTTTTTAATTAAATTAAATCTAATGTTTTACATTTTTGTCTAAATTCCACAGTACTTTATTGGACCACATTTTCAGTAACAAATCTATATCTTTAAACAAAACGTATTAATAATATTTTTGTTTTTACATCGTGTTATCAGTAGTTATTGTTAGTTTTACAACTTGAAGACTTTTTACTAATTTTTTTCTAATTTTATTTTTCCTATTTTTGTTTCCTAACATAATTCTGCGATATGTTTTCTGGCGCTGCACAAGTTAAAAATATTTTACAATAAATAAATAAATTTTTGTGTCACTTAATTGTTGTTTGTGGTAGAATGGGAGAAGAGTGGATGATTTACAAG
>CAFUXE010000693.1:172659-194778 GCA_903364295.1 Serranus cabrilla
GGTCAGGGTCTACTTGAACTGTTTGAGGGGTGGGGGCACCTTGATGTCCTGGCCTCTCTCCAGTCTCTTCTCACACTCGATCAGGTAGTTGACGCCGTCGATCACCGTCTGCACCAGCTGGACCTGAGAGGAGACATTTACTGTCAGCCATCAGACACACATTACAATCAAAGTAGGATTTTAAATCATTAAACATCTGATCTGTGAAAATTCTGTGAGTGAGGGTTAACAGACCTCAGGCACACAGCAGCCTGAAACTCCTACCACCAAATATAAACAGCAGCAACAAGAGGCCGCTGACCTCATCCAGGAATGTCAGAGCAGAACAGACACTTTCCTGCTGCTCATTCACAGCAGCAGCATCTGATGCTCTATAAACTACAGCTGCACCGTCTGAATATATCAAAGATGACAAAACATCAAATCTTGTCTTCAACAATTGTTTGCAAAAGCAGAAGTTATTCTGTTGCATGTTCATGCGTGTGATAAAAACTAAATTGTATCTTTCTTTATTTAAAGGCGGTTTAAATTCACATTCATTAGATCAAAGCCCTCATCAAACGAGTTCCTGCATCGTGTTTAATCCTGTGATACTCTCTGTGTTTCCTGGTCTACCTGAGTGATGACGTGTTGCTGCACCTGAACTTCCTTGTGTCTGTGTCTAAGAGCGACAGTGCTACAAAGTGGCTCGTGACATCATCACCAAGTCGAATGCTCGGGCATTTGTTAGCTTAATCGTCAGCTGAGAGCTTCACATTTCACTGTTCCAGTGCATCCCTGTGTGCACCACAACATGGAGAAAGCTAACGTTAGTAGCTTTAGTTTGCTTTGGGCACTAGAAATATATGTTGCATAGGGCTAAAAATAACTGGTGGAACAAAACATATGACTGTTTAACGCTTTACTGCACTATTGGAGCAGAGGTTGCAGCCGTCGTACAGGGACAAATCATTTTGTAGCTTTGTATCACCGGCTTCCACTGAAAATGAATCGTAGCTTGTTGCTTTGTCACCTGCAGTGTGAACAAAACATTACTCATTCAGACAGACGTCAGACACATCCACAGGGTTTGTGTAATAACTGTCCGTGCACGAGGGGGGAAACAGTAACCACACTGCAGGTTTCATTTAATTTAAGACATTCTGAAAGACTTGTAAGCTCTTTCTCCAAGTTTTCCCAAAAATCAGGATTTGATGCTCTGCTCTGATTAGAAAGTGTTATTGTCCTTGTGCACGTTGCTCCAGCTGAGCCGCTCCATCCATTAGCCGGCCCACTCCGCCCTCACAGGGCTCCTGTCCTGAGCTCATCAGTCTGGATGATGGAGGACCAAACAGCAGAGCACCAGTGGATGTTGGAGTCAGACAGCCGTAACGCTCCACTTAAACCTCTCGCTGTCAAAACGTCCTGGATTCATTCTGCACAGAAGTCCAACGAGCAGTCAGAGTTCATTCAAGAGTCACGTCTCAAAGTAACAGTAAGAGAATTAGATTCTCACTCTGAAGCACAGAGTGCTCATCAGTTCATCTCCACCCTCCATGTAATCACAGTGATCATGTCTCCGTCAGCCTGGCAGCACCAACAGGGACATAAAGACAACAACGCTCCGATCCTCTTCCTCTCCTTGTTTTTCTCCTCTGCTCTTCTCTTGCAATTGTGGAAAACAGCTTTAGCTCCCAAGTATTTGTGTATTAATTAAGTTGCAACTGTATTTCTGTGCACCAAAAATACAAGTTAATCACAAAAAACCTGAATTTGACAACGGCCCCGATAGGCCGCTTATTGTTCTGTTAGGATAGATCTCATAGAAAATAACAATCTGCTCTTTAAGGGGCTCCTGGCCAAGACAGCAGCTTTAAAAGATTCACATAAAAACACAAACAACAGACTCAAAAACCAGCAAAAAGTTAAAGCAGAACAATGATAGGAATTAGTGGTGCTCAGTAACAACACAAGTTCATTTAGCAGTCAAACACTAATCCTGTTGTTATGTCTGTGGAGTAATCTAGTTTAAGGCGACTGTGGAGCTCAAGGAACACAGTACGTAAAGTTTCCTGCATGAGCACAGGTCGAAGCTTCAGCTGTCAGCACAACAACAAACTTTTAGCAACTACAAGTAACTTTTACCTGGTTATTAAACACTTAATTTAATATTATTGCTTTAATATAACCTACATAAAAAGACGAGACCATCTCTGTTTAGTTATTCTTAATGCGTGCCGTGGTACCAACAGTCTTTATCCTGTTGTCCTACCTCAGACAGTCCCAGGCGGTCCAGGTTGGAGATGTCGAAAGTGCCGCCAACAGCAGCGGTGTCCACGCCGCCGGTCCCTCGCTTCTGCAGGCGCAGGTTGTCCAGGATCTTACTGAAGCGCGGATCCTTCAGGTTAGAGGACAGGATTCAATTCCACTTTAATCACTTTAATGCTCAGAGTGATTTTTATAAACTTCCAGTTGTCTGCACGTTTCATCCAGAGATTATAAACAGCAACATTTTCTTCGTCAAATTGCAATGTCACAAAAAACAAAGCATTAAATCTTCCCACATCTTAGCAAGACTTTTAAAAATGTAATTTAAGACATTTAAATATCAATAAAACCTTATTTTTGATGCCTTTAACACTGCAAGGATCCGATCATCACTCTAACTACAGTAACTGTTGTCACCTTGCCCATCAGGGGCAGCTTGACGTGGACCCCGGCCCGGAGCCCGGTGCCCAGGTTGGACGGGCAGGTGAGGATGTAACCGAGCTTCTCGTTCCACATGAACTCCCAGCCCCGCTCCTGGATCAGACGCTCCACCTGAGGGGAGCACAGTGGTGAAGGTGTGTGTACTGTTTAATAATATCCTAACTGTGAGAAGTGTTGAGTTTCTGTTTTTCAGAGATGTTGACTGGGTGATAATAGGCAGTGTTGGACTTACTGGTGTTTTGGTTCTACCAGCTGTTTGCTCCTCTAATGGAGCACTTAGATAAATACTTTGGACACTGTTTTTATGTCTGCCTGAAGACTTATTTCTGTGTCACAGCAAACACAGTATAAGCAGTTTTTTGTTGCTGCTGTAAGCATACAGTAGAAGCTTTTATACTGTATTAATGCCCCGCCCTCATTAAACCCCTGCAGCCCTCTGATGACAGCAGACGTCGGCTCCAGCTGCTAACTTAAAGATGCTGTGGCCGAGTGCACAATGGTCCACTATGACCCGGAGACTTGGTGAAATCAAGCACAGCTGACACCGTACTGCTGCAAAATAACCACAAATACACGAGCTTCTGTGCACAACAAATTGGTCCTTGGTTTTTGAGGGTACTCCTTGTTTATGTGGCATCCTGAGACGCACTGGAAACATACTGCATGATGAAAACAATTAAGCTCTCTCATGTCAGCACCATAAAGGACACCTCTACTGCTCAAGTTTAGGTTCATATTTGTATTTTGGGTTTCTACTGAAGCTTCAGGGTTTTGCTTTACTTGTATACGTTTACACAGTATTTCAAGCTTTAATATGAACGTCCAACACTGTAATGTAATGCCAGAAAATAAGAAAAGCATAATAAGTCCCCTTTAAACATTCCCCCCACAGATAGACAGCCGTACCTCCTTGAGGCCTCTGCAGAACCTCTCAAAGACTCTCTTCATGTTCCCTCCTTTCTCCATGGAGATGACTCTGGTGTGATCCTCCTCGTTCACCCAAACCAGGAACGTCTTCTCGTTGTTGTGCCTGCAGACACAGAGGTTATATTGAGGTTATATGCTTATTTGTTCTATGCATTTGCACCATCATAGCTATAAAGAAACACAGAGCAGCACCCAGCGAGGGGTCGTCTATCCACAGCTGTCACACATAAATCAACATTCAGTATTCAACGTTAGACGGTGGAAGCCTAGTAGGAGAAAGTGTGAAGCTAGTTAATAAGTAAAGACTAGTGGTGTTTTTTCTTGATTAAGGGAGAAATATGATTTTGCTGAGTCACTGATAATGCTCGTTGTGTTTGTGCGGCTGCACTGTGCTGCCTTTTAATGTGGTATTGATTTATGTCTGATTGATTGATTATACTTTAAAGAAACAAGACATTTCATAAAACATAACTTAAAGTAAAATCTGTTGGATGGAAACATATGAATCATGATCAGTCTGTCAGCAAATGAAGGAAGCCAACAGGAAAGGAACAGGAATGCTTTTCTCCAGAGTATAAATCCTTACGGAAAGAATTCCTGAGTCTTTATTTATTTCCCTTAGCAGGTAAAAAGATCACTTGTTGCCTCACATTTAACACAAATCTTATTGAGATTAAATAATTACTGATTTCGTGGGACCTGAGCACACATTAATGTAATCTGAATGATACAGATATTGCAAAAACAAATGGGAGAATTCCCAGGAGTTTGGCTGTAAATATTTATGGAATGCAGTTTATTAATCATTAAGAACTTAAGGACACAGTCGACTTTCCACTTGGATATTTTATCATTAAAAATCTAAAACAGTGCAGTGACACGTCCTGATCACATCCATCCCCAAAGAATCCTCCAGGATGGAGTGCATGTTCCTCTGTCAGCTGCTACAAAGACTTTCTGTCCACACTGACCTCTTTAATATTGTTAGAGATTTAATAAGGTAATGGATAGGTTACTGAGACAGCAGGTTGGGGAGATGAGGAGAGAGAGAGAGAGAGCAGGGAGTGCAGCAGTGAGTGAAACAAAAAGGAGAATCAGAGAGGCGGGATGATAAGCGGAAAAGAGAGAAAGTAGAGCATGACATATGGGAAGTGAAGAAGTGAAAGCAGAGAGGGGGAGACGGAGCCAGAGAGGGAGAGAGAAAGCTGCCAGTGGACCTGAAAGAGGAGATGATGGAGGGATGAAGCGAAGGTGAATTATTAAGGAGAAAGGAGGGAGAGAGGAGGGAGGCTGGTGATTGATTTTGGCTGGCTGACACGCTGCTATTCCTGGGTACAGGCCGAGCTCAGGGCTGAGGGAGTCTGTCTGCACGGCTCCGAGCAGGGCACATTATCTTCATGCTCCTTTAAAGAGAGAATGAGCAGGATTTGAACCCTTTTTTTCCCACTTACCAGATGCCACGGGCATCCGGCCAATCACGAGCCATGCCCGCACACGTCAGGAGGGGAGACACGGGCTTGTCAAACAGGAAGTGGTCCTGTAGTACAAACGGAAACAGACATTTTATACTCACATCGCCAACAATGGATAACTTGGACAGTAAAGTCACAGATTCTTTCTGTTCCTGCAAATTTAAGACTCTAATCTGAGAGATTATTGTTGTTTTTTTTGTAAATTTTTAATTTTTCAATCATAAAATGACCAGTTTTAATCTCCCAAATTTCAATTTTTTTTTGGCAAAATGTACCACTTTCATGTCACAGATTATCCAAGCTTTTTCTAAAAAAATGTACAACTTCGGTCTTGGAAATTATGAGATTTTTCTCTGGATATTACATCATGTATAACCACTGTTAAGACTGTAATAAAATACTGATTACAGGATGAATATGTGCAATTTAGACAAGTATTACAAGACAAAGTGTAGTTACATGAAAGACTATTCTGGTGTTATATATTCCAGTTGAATTCTAGTTCTGAATGTGTTTAAACTTGTAGTTTATGTCTGTCAGCCTTTAATGCATTTGCACGTTTTTTGTGATTATCTATAATTAACATAACTTCTGTCTTTTTTTTCCTCCAAACTATTCCTCTAATAAGGAGAAGCAGAAATGTTGCATTAGCACTGTAGGTCAGAAGTATCTCCATCTGCACTCAGCAGCGTCCTGCATCACTCACATCAATGAGCTGCTGCTGCTCCTTGTCCGTCATCTGGGTCAGGCTGTAGTACTTCCCGGTCAGGTCTTCCTTCAGGCCGGCGAGGGCGTCCACCACCACGCGCTCCACCTCCCGGCGCTCCGCCCGGGTGCAGGCGGGGGGCAGGCTCAGCCCCCGGATGCTGCGGCCCGTTCTCACCCTGGACGACAGCACGTAGCGCGGGTCGAAGTTCCCCGACGTGATCTGAAACAAAGGCAGGAGGCGTTTTATGTACATCCCTGCTTTGATTTGATTTCTCTGAGCTGGAGGGACGGGTTACCTTGCTGGCGTCCAGGTCGGTGGGGTGCTTCATGATGCTCGGGTCGTAGCCGTTGTGCCTCTCTTTGATGACGGGGTCCAGCAGGTCTGCAAAGACCTGAAACAGACACAGAAGGTGAGAATATAAAAATGCAACTTTCTGGACTTAAAGGGACAGTTCACCACATAATCAGATACATATTTTCACTCTTACTTGTGAGTGACCGCGTGTCAGAGATATCAGCTTTAGATATAACAGCCTTTTCTCCACTTTGTGGTGCTCAAAAACATTTGAAAAACCAAACAGCAATTTCTGTTTCTAGAAATCACGACACAAGATAATCCACAGGCCTTGCTGTGAGCATGTTCATGTAGGAAATATTTTCAAACTATAAACAGACTAAGCTGTGCTCTGCTCTTGATTTTTACTGGATTTTTAATACTGTAAATGCAAAATGCAAGAGCTTTCATGGTCCGTTTCCAACTCCTTCAACACACTGTAGGTGAACACACCCTGCACTTCAGTTTACTAACCAGCAGCGGTCACAACAGAACAAAGTAAAACAAACACTCAGTGAACAGGGAGTAATGCTGACTCAGACACTGAATGATCAACATTAGTCAGAATACTAGTGAAAAAAAGTGATGTGATGCAGCTTTGACCGAGCTTTGACGTGTGTCCACACACTGCTGACTTTTAATCCATAGTTAATATAAGATTAGACAATTACATACTATAAGATGTTTGCCCCCAAAAGCAAGAACAAGATTAAAATGTAAATATTGTTGGACCCTCTCTGTAGACACTGAAACATGTCCTAGCCTAAAACTCCTCCCGTGCTAATCCTCCTTTCTCTGGAACAGGACAGGGAGGACGGCTGCATTCTTTTAGTTGTAGTAACGCACATTTCCAAATAAGTTCTGGGGACTTTCATCTATGTTGAAATTGTTTTGACAGTAAGAGGAAGTTGATTCTGGAAAATGACAATTTCTTCTGTCAATATCAATACCAGTCTGCAGGACCTGCAGGACCGCCGCTGATGTTTTCAGTTTGTTTGTCTGTTTGTCAGCAGGATAATGGAAAAACTACAGCTCTGATTTTCATCAAACTCGGTTGAAGGGTGGAACATGGGCCAAGGAGGAACCCGTTAAAGGGACAGTTCAGGATTTTTTTTAGGTGGGGCTATATGAGGTACTTTCACAGTCAGTGTATCACCTAAAGATTGTGATTATCATGCCCCCAGTTTGGAGAAGCAGCATGGAAACTAAGCAATGTATTACTGTGGACGGGGGCAGCAGCTAAATATGTTTTAGATACCTAAAAAATCAATATCAGTCCACGTTCTGGTCGAAGCACCAAACTCCATTGACAAAACAGTCATTTTAAGATGCAGAACATGAGTTGTTTTATTCATGTGTAAGTAACAAAGTCACACACAAACAAACTGAAGCAGTAGTAAACCACTGGAAGTAAAAGGACATCAGATATTCTCTTGTAAACCTAAATATGTCTGTCTGACTGCAAGGTAACGTGGTGAAATATAGCTGTCATTTAAATTACATTTTCTAGGTGTCTTAAATAGATGAAGCTGCTGCTGCCGCGCCCTCAGCAGCACATTGCTTAGCTTTCAGGTTCCTCCGGCCTGCTAAGTGCCTCATACAGCCAAACTAATCTGAATTATCACAATTTTGGAGCAGATCCAGATCAGTGCATGTGCCAACACTGGTGAGTTTATCGTGTTTAAAAAAGTTTCGTAATATCTGACCTCGTAAGTCTCCTCGTCTCCGGCCACCATGCCGACGGTCTTGATGAAGGGGTGCCCGGGGTTGTCCACGCCCGTCTGAATGGCCTCGTCCAGCGTGTACCCGTTGGGCGTGGCCTTATCACACAGCTTGGCATAGATGGCAGGTGTCAGGTGAGAGGCCATGCAGTTGTTGTGTTTGCGCAGGTCAGGGTACTCCGCACTACACAAACACACGTTCCAGATAACATTACTGCATTGATCGTTCAGTGGGTTTAACTGTGCTGTGCCCTTGGAGCAGGTGCCTCATGTGACTCATTCAAGGACACTTCAAACTGCACGTACACAGCTGACCTGAGAGTAAAATATACGTCTGCTACCTTTATTATAGATGTGGATGATAGTGTAGGATACACTACGAGATGTTTTAGTAAAGTAATGCTGCTGAATTAACAAAAAAGACCAACAGCTAATTCATCTACCTCTCTGAATTAATTATTTAGACTTTTAGGCAACCTGCTGTGGAAACTAAAGGAACCTGCTGTCAAACACGGGCTTTAATCCAAACTAATAGCTTCTTAAAGCCGAGGGTGGAATGAAATTGTGTTTGGCAAAGACCAAAACTGCAGAAGCAGCACAGACTAAGAAGCTTATGGGTTCCAGTTTCCTGAAGATGTGATGTGTTAAGGAAGGCCAAGATACATGAAATTATACAAAAACTGTATTCTAATTTTTCTCTCAACATGACACAAAGCATTACTGATCAATAAATCGATTCAATGATGGACAATCAAATATCATTTAAGCAAGGTAAGAAGAAATTGATACGCATCATCATATATATATATATCAATATGCCTTTATTTTGAAATTTCCGTAAAGTTGTTATGTTGTAGCTGCTTTTTATGAACTGGTACAAATGAAGAAGGTCATCTGATATCGTCTCATATCGATCACAGGACCCTGAAATTAATCAAATCCTGGCAGATTTTGCGATATCAGCAAATATTGTATCATTGTACAGATATTATATATTATAAATATGATTTACCCCCTAACATGGGTATCCAGGAAGAGGAATCTTTACAACATAATGGCACAAGTTTAACTCCTGAATCGATAATTAGAGAAGATGTTATCTTATGTTATCAAAGCCAGCTTTATTGCTCCAACACTTCAGCCCTCATGAAGCTGATTTATTTATTATCTCAAATCTTTAATCTCTCTCAGAAACAAGGAGATGCTGTTATCTGCTGTTGTTTAGTGCAAAAAACTGCAGACAGCACAGATCACAGATTAAACAAAGATTCAGAAATGTTGTGTGTCATTTATTAATATTAAATGATTGCATGCTGCACTGCTCTATACTCTATAACCATATACAGCCTTGTACATATTTGATTTTAGTGCTTTAATTGTGTTTTTACATTCTGATTCACCAGCTTATCCATGAAATCTGCATTTTATCGTTAGCCTTATCTCTTTCCTAACATTACTAACTGGCTTTAATGATTAATACAGAGTTGGGTGTTTCCTGCTGGCACTATGTCAGGATCGTGATTATGCCCGTTAATCGAATCAGTAAGACTTGATAAGAAAAAGCCTGAATGGTTCCTCTGAAACACAGCTGAGGTGACCTCACACACTAATCTCCAAATCAATGTCAGCTCCTTTATACTCAGCTGGAACTAAGTTCACATTCAAGGTTCCTTACTTGGGTGTTTCCATTTTATTCGACTTTTACTTATAAATATTTTACTTTTCAGTGGACAACATGTATCCTACAGCTATATCTACCTTTAAAAACAAGACTGTAGGTCAAAGTAGGGCAATATATCAATATTATATCAACATTATGATATGAGACTAGATACTTTCTTAGATTCTGGATATCGTAACACCAAGAAATGGCATAAATCTAGTCTGTTCCGTGTTTTAAAAAACTGAATTACAGTAAAGTTATGTATTTTTCTGATCTTACCAGACTGTTTTAGCTGTTCTAGTATTTGCCTTTACCTTTTTAGTCATTAAATCCACATCGATTTCTACCTTGATTTGGTTTGATTTCCGTCGTATCACCCAAGCCTACGATAAACATGTGATCAGCTTAATAATATGCAATATAATAAATAAATTAACCAACAGTTTGCAAAATGATCTCTACCATGGCAACATTCAGATGCTGCTCACAGGGTTATTGATCAGATTTTTTTTTTGTATGGAGCTATTTTGCATATTGATAACTTGTTTTGAAACTATACATACAACATATAGTTTTTATTTAAGATTTTCAGTGCAGGACTGTTTATCTTTATGGCATTGTTACGGTTATTACAGATTAGTATTTTCATTTGACCCTATCTCTTACAGTGTGTGTCCGTTATGCAACACTCTGCAGGGTTTTATACCTTTGCATCTGATAACGTTTTACTAATCCGTATGTATATGCAGGGCTTTATAATGCGGCATGTAGCTGTGCACGTACGCATCACCTCCCCAGTCTTTCTGAGTCATCCATTTATTTACACCCCTTACACCTCAATAAATAAAAAGGGAGTTTTTTTTTTTGCCTCTCTGTCAAATCTGTCTAACATGAGCCGAAATTTACCTACAGCTAACTTCACATTTTTAATATTAAATATGTCATTTAGAAGTAGGTGTGGTAATATGCCTGTTTGTATGCTCTTTTTTTTTTTAAAATAAAAAAAAACATTTTACACAGTTGCTACCCTCCAAAAAAATCGCAATACAACTCGTATAATACCAAACAATAGAGGTAAAGTTAGATAACGTTAATAACGGTGCATTTTAAGTGACAGTTAACGGTTTTTCTTACATTTAATGTTAATACTATTCATATTACTGTGTAATTAGCTGTGATTTGATAATAAAGCGCAGGTAATTGTTTTAAATTCATACACACTGCACATTTCTTTATATTAGTCTGATACGGTGGTAATTTGTTGTTTAGCTAGCAATGTTACGTTCTTGTTTTACACCCGCCATTTTTTCACTAACGGTTAAATTGATAATGAAGAGCATAATTGCGCATAATTTGCATCGATTAAATGGCGTTAAAATCAATCACGACTTCTTAATTAATATATAATTATGACATGCAGTTTTTTCATGAGGTCATGTGAGGACACGGGCGCGGTGACGGTACCTGGCGGGGTAGCTCCTGCGGACAGGCACTCCGGCGTTGACGTGTTCCCGGTGGAGCAGAAAGCCCGCCGTCACCGAGCCCCCCACCATCGACAGGATCCCGAGTCTCCGCTTGGAGGACAGGATTCTGGAGAAGCTGCTCGCCATTTTTTGTTTTTTAATGTAAAGGCGTTTTTAAAAAAGCGTAAAATATTCCCACAGTAAGAGAGAGAGAGGGAGGGAGGGACAGGTGGATGGAGCCTCGGAGATGAAGAGCCTCTGGTGGAATGACAGCGGGGAGAACGGTTAAACCGGAGAGCCGTCAAGATGGAGGCAAAACACCGGGGGAGGCCGGAAACACCGTGTACCTTCAAAATAAAAGGACAACAAACTATACAGTACACAACAGCAGCACTTGAACCAAAATCTATACACTCCTAGTCAAATATTACGCAAATAATAAAGTAAAAAACAAAAAAAAATGTATTGTTGCAACAATTAATTTACAGAACTTAATGACTGAATGCAGTGATTTTCATAAAGAGCCTGTAGTATTACCTTAAATTAGTTTTGAAAGCATTGTCAACTTTGGAATTTTTTTAGTCAGCTTCTCTTCCTGAATTTCCCTCATTCCCCTGAATTTCTCCTGATTCATTTCACTGTCTCCGCCACACATCTCAGAGTAATTTACAGTGGAGTCACAGTACAGTATTTACTCAAATAATGTATATAAATACAGTAGTCAAATAGAGGTACTTTGTTGCTGTCCACCTCTGAGTTTTTCCATATTCCTTTACACCTTTGTTATTCACCTCTGAAGGGATAAAGAAATTAAAATACATTTATTTTAATTTACTGTAAAGAAATACAAAATTGACTGCCATGAATCTTTTTAAATAGTTGTGTGTCATGAAGGTTTAGAGCTTATGAAACTGCAACAACATCCCAGCTCTGTAATTTGTCAGTAAATTAAACATTAAACATTAATCTGTAGATAGTCTCAAGTGAACCACTTTAACTGGGGGAAAAAAAACTTATATCTGTATCGAATATTCTAACCTAATCGTGTCTAAAAAGTCTGTGTTTTAAAATATTACTTTTAAAAAATTCCTTTTTATGTCGTTGTTGTACACAGACTGTAAAATTTACATAAACTGATTATGAGGGGTTTTATTGTGAAAAGCGCCCTGTGCAGGAAGTCACTGGTGTTATTTTGGTTAACTTCACAGTGGTGTAAAGGCGCGTGCTGTGAATGCTGAAGGGCAGCAGTGAATAGGCTGCAGCACAGAGGTTTCACCTCCCACAGTCCCAAACACACACTGCACTCACTCATTCTTTTATTTCATTTTCACAGGAATAAACGAGCTTTTCTGCATTAAGATCTATCACAACATTACACCAGTCAGTCAGGCTACATCTAAAACTGCTGCAACTTCCTCAAAATGATGCGTCACGGCTGATCTGACTTTAGTGAAGGGAAACACAGGTTACTCTGGTTTCTTTGTCCAGTGATACTAGTGCAGATTACATAAGTTTACTGTGACCTCCAAGAAACCTTTAGCACCAAAGTGCTCACTGACTCAGCTGCTCACACTTAATTCAAAGCTTTTCCATTAAAGGAAAAAACACAAAATGCATTTAAAAACATCCATTATTAGAAATAGACGCCATGAAGTTCAATCATATATTTATGCTC
Source organism: Serranus cabrilla (assembly GCA_903364295.1). NCBI lineage: Eukaryota > Metazoa > Chordata > Actinopteri > Perciformes > Serranidae > Serranus > Serranus cabrilla. Next base: position 185,311 of record CAFUXE010000693.1, read on the forward strand.
TAAAAATGCTGCCCTGTGGGGGAACTTTAAATGGAGAAAATGTAATGAGGTGCCCTGTAGGATGGCATTAAAATGAAGAAGATGCAGTGTAGTGCCATATATGCTGAGACATGTTAGAAAAGTGCCTGTGTGCTGCTGCTCCACCACATGCAGCTGGTGCCTTTTTATTTTTTTTTGTTGGCCACTGTAGCCAACAAACATGTTTCATGATTCATCATTACATTTTCTTTATATAAAGCAAGTAAACATTCAAAGAATACCAAGATTTTGCTGCTAATTTTTGTCTAGTTTAACTAAAACATGTCTTCTGAACAAACACAGAAATTATCTCTAAAACTTAAGTCCTGACACGAGTCCTGCAGTTTGATTTCCATTGATTTATCCTCTAAAATCGACTGTATAAATGTACATTTTAAAGCTGATACTGTTTGGAGGCCATTTGGTGTTGGGCACCCAGATAAATTTGTATGCACTTCTCTGATCAATACGCATTTAAATTCTAATGTTAATGCATATTACTGAGTAAATAAACCTGATTTAGAACATAAATTCTACTTAAATGCATGGCATCTAATTATTCTGTCTTTGACAGGATTGAACTCAAAATGACTTTCAGTAAAAAGTAAATTCTTCATAATAATCTGGATTTTGTTTTAGGTGGACAATGTATTTTCTACACGATGCAACTCTTCTTCTATCAGATGTAGTGATCAGAAATACAATTTTATCAATTCTCAAACTCTCAAAGTCATTCATTAACATCAGCATTTTCAGAAAAGATCAGTTGCCATCACTAAGCTCACATTTTCTCTGATATTATACAAAATAATAAAAAACAATGAAGCTTTACTGATTAAGTAAATTAAAAAAAATCACAGGCCTTTAATCAGTTTTCTAACCAGACGTTTCTGTCACATGTGCATTGTGTTCATGCAGACCTGACTGTATGATCACCATCACAGCTGCTGGTACCATAATGCACCATTTCTAATGTGAATTATTGTAATAAAAGTCAGTAATTATATCTGTGCATTGTGCAGTTACAGACCTGTCCTTCAGTCTGCACACAGAGGCCGTACTGTTTGATATCCAGGTCTGAGCTCCTTACACAGGCTCATTCAGTAATCTGTGGATTAAAGAGGAAACAGTGGGCATACAGTGCTCAGATCAAAGTTCATGTACTGCAGCGCACGGAATTAGTTTACAACACAGCAGGATTTACTGGATCCTAAATACTGTCGAACTGCTCCACTGAACTCCAACCACCTGCGGGATGAAAGAAAACTATGTAATGATAAGAGTTACTGGGAATTTACACGGCCTATAAACACATTCATCTAATCTGGACTGGCTTCATGTAACTTTCTTTTATATTGATAAACATTAGTAACATTTCTACAGATTTATTCAATATAAATACAAATAAAACGGATTTATCGATAGCAAGTATTTACTGTTACTTTAAGACAAAAACATATTTGTGAAGCAAACTGTAAAACAAATGACATGATGATCAGCAGGGCTGCAGAGAAAAGTTTTGCGATATTGTACCGATACATGGAAGCAAATCGAGATTTTATTTGATGCAATATTAATTAGCATTTAAAACACAAAATTTGAGAGACGGAAATGCAAAATGCATGTAAAGGGAATCTGTTTTCATTCAGATATCTAGAGGTCAAAGGTCATGGGACCCATGTGGGAGTTTCCATGCAATACTTCAAGCAATACTTCTTCTGAGAAATATCTTATATGTGAAGTGTTAAAACTGAGCAGACTAGATTAACTAAAATGTTGCAGCATTCAGGGGTTTCATTAGTGTCACATGAATTGTCACCTTTTAAAGTCCACTAGATGGTGCTGATGAGTGAAGCTTTGTTCTGTTTCTTCTTTCTTAATTACTTAACAAACACAAATAAATAATAATTTTGCAGGTGCATGCTACATTTACGATCACATAATCACATTAACAGACTGTAAACTATCGAAGCTGTTTGGGGGCGTAACATGCAGTTTATCAAAGCTATTTAATCACAATATGTTATCATACATTCACAATAACACAAATGTATTTGTGGTATCATCGGGCCTCTGGTGTTTGGAGCTACTTAAATATTATCTGAGTGTGACATGTAGTTAAAGGTTAAATACACACAAATACTATATTTTTACTGTGAAAATATCTTGCAAACGACCTGTTGTCCCCTGAATAAAATGCTCTTCAGTGACATTTTGTGCCAAAGTGAAGAAGCACAGAAACACAGAACCCCTGAAAGGTGTCACCTTATCTCAACTTTACAGCAAACAGCCACTGCTTGTTTCCGAGCTAATCTCGTGAGTAATTACGATATTCATCCACACCCATGACAACTAGCTGCTCAATCCGATTCCTGATCCGATCATAAAATCTTGGTTTTATCAGCCGTTATTAAAATGTAATTTCCTGTGTGCAACAATCATTAATGATCCTCTGGCTTTCAGAGAAGCAACCTTTGAACAGGTGGGCGGTCACAGGACGAGAGGATCAGGTTTCCTTTTATTTGCTCGTCACTGATAAAGCTGAATGATAAAAGTCAAAGAGAAGAAAGTGTGCAGTGAAAAGTTTCAGTTTGTGTTTTTGTACAGGGTTTCTACTCGCCGTGCTTTACCAAATATTAAGATTAAGAAAATTAAGAAAAACTTTTTCAATAACTTGATTGAGAAAACATTTATTTACATAAGACTTTGGCAACATAAGATATTTACAAACCTTCCCTTTCATTTAAAAGCGAGTTCACAAAAAAACACAAACTAATAAATAAACATGTATAGTATTTAGGTAAACAAATTTAGACTTTAGACTTGATTGTAAAATTCCAGCATTTTAGCTTCAGAGAGGCTCCGAGCAGCAAACACGGTAGACTCGAAATGATAAAATCATGAATAAGAACAGTTTTAAACATCCTGACGGAGCTGCAGCGCTCAAACCTTCTATAATCTTAAAACGTCCTGCTTAAAATAAAAGCTGCTGCTCAGAACAGAAGACGTCAGGGTTGAGTGTGGGTGGAGGAGCCTGAAAGGGACTTTCATTCATCTGCAGCCTTTCAAGTGCTGCTTGAAAGGCATCTTTCAGATCTGCCTTCAGAAGCACTCCTGACAGAATACGTCTGAAAGGCTCACAGTGAAACACAGAATGGACAATCATTTTGCTTTGCTTGCCAGACGGATTCGTGGTTCAGGGAAGCAGCCTCTTCCTGCTGTAGGTCTTTCCTGTGCTTGAGCATCTGATTGGCTGGCTGAAGGGAGAGACGTCCACCCCGTCAGCGTCCGTCCTCCTCCCTGATGCTGCTTCATCTACGTTCAGGAAACAATGAGGATGGTTGGTTCACTTTTAGGAAGGGAAATGTCAAGTCCATTGTTGTTATCGGGGACAGTGTAGTCAATGCAGAAATAGCTTAAACGTGCATTCTTCCTAATGGCCAGCAGGGGGCGACTGGACTGGTAGTATAAAGAAGTCTGACTGCATATGAATCAGTACATAGTTTATGGTCTCAATTACTAGTTTTCTTCAAACAGCATGATATTCTTTTTCATTTTCATTTTCAAAAGCCAAATTCTTTTTCTTTATATGCATAAATAGATACTTTATTCATCCCCATGGAGAAATTCAGAAATCCAGCAGCAGCTAACAATACAGCACAGACAAGCAACACAATTAACAGGTAATACATTAAATAGATGAACGATAAAAGTCAGTGCTAAATAATAAGTCATAACAAATAAAAAAATGTACTCTATATATAATAAAAAATAAGTCATAATTAAACATGTGACCAGTTTTGATTTAGCTCCTCAAGTAATTGAAATACAGAATTGTAAAGAACAAGAACTGATTAGCAGAATGAGAACTGTTAACATCCCAGTGATGCCCAAACCCTGATTTATTACAAAGAAGCTCTTTTCTGATTCCACAGGAGATGTGGAAGTATGTTTTGTTAACATGTGGCTCATACACAGTGCCTTAAATTAACTGGCAATAACAAACTGTACAACATATACACGGTAGTACTTACCTTTAAAATTTGGCGTTCTCTTACTAGCAGAGCCTGTTCTTCCCTTGAACAACAATGGAGAGTTTGTGAGGGCCAAAATCCCGCTCGCCGTCACCGGCTTCCTCACCTTAGAGCTGGGAGGAGTCGCGACTGTTTAAATGTAGAAAACACCAGTGATAAAATAACAGTTCTAGTCAGTCACTTTAGACAATCGTTTCAGTAAAAACTGAGAGTTTTCACTTCAATCAGTATTAAAAGCAATAATCATTTAACCATTTTTGTAAAAATTGCAAAGACACCATACAACCTAACTCCAGCTCATAAAAAATGTTATATTTAAATTCAATTTTATTCAAATTTAATTTCTGTTTAATAAGCAAATTTACACTTCACAGCTTTACATATGTAAATGATCTTTAGCTTTATTTTCATATCATTGCACACTAAATATTTGTTCAGAATATATATATAAAAGCTATTTTAAATCAACAATTGAAGTATCTTAGTTGTAATGTGCTTAGCTAACCTGACTTGCCGTCTCCGTTTCCAGCGGCCCAGATCCCGTCTTCCTCGGCCCTCTGAGGATCAGCACAGTCAGCCTGCTGAGCCAGCTTCTCCATCCAGTTCAAGTCCTCCAGAGGGGAAAGAGGAGACGCGTCTGCTCCGACTTGGGGGGACTGTTTAGATGTCAAATCTAACATTGCAGCTTTGATGTTTGAGGGTTCATCCGTGTCCTCAGCGTCCTGTAATCTGCTCACGCCAAGCTCAGCTTCCTCCAGCAGCTCCACCAGCAAAGGCTCCCCCTTCAGGCCACGATCTCTGCCTCCAACCACTCCGATCTGAGCCCTCTTCCTGCGAGGCCAGCTGTTGAGGTTGTCCGGGGTGGCCTTCCCCACACTCTGAGGAGAGGGAGTCAGGGGAATGGTGTCTGTAATGGCTGCTGGATGTTCAGGATGGCGTGTGGGGGTGTAGGACTGGCAGATGTAAGTCTGGACACTTCCACCTTTTCCAGGCGTGCTCTTTGCCGGGGTGACATGAGTACAGACAGACGGGGAGACACATCCAGGATCTCTGTGCTTCGAGAAGAAAGCCAAAGGGCTCTCCAGCTGAGAAGGTTTCACACCAACTAAAGGACTCCGAGTTACTGATCGAGGACCTCCATCTGAGGCCAAATCACCCGTGTTCATGGAATCTGTGCGTTTGATTTTGAGCTTTGGAAGTCCTGATGTTTGCATTTCCATTTCTACTTGGTAAGTCAGAGGGTTCGGCGTTCCCAAGCCCCTTTGTTGACTATGTCTTGCTGGGCCTCTCGGGGTTGAAAACCGAGGGGAATCATTCCCGTACCCCAAACGAGCTGCGGCCTCGCGCTGTTGGCGGTCAGGCGTCTGCCTGAACCCGTAGCTCCGTCCGGGTGTGCCACGAGATTTAGGAGAGATCGCGTCTGACAAAAAGTCTTCACTGGACTTTGAGGGCTTCCGTGAAAAGCTGATGTTCATCTTGATGCCTCCACTGAACTGGGTCTTTACAACTGCTGCATCTACAATGTCCATACTGTCGTCTTCTGTGGACGCAAACTGTGACGAGTCCAACTGTTGAGAATCTCTGTGGGAACTAGAGTCGGATGTTTGGGACGTTTCAGCTTGTGCTTCTTCTTTTTTGTCCGACTCCGCCATCTTTCCCACAAGGTCACGGTTCCCAGCAGACTCTGAATTCAGCTGGGAGGAAATGTTCTCACTGGACCGGGACCTTAAGTTATGTCTGGGGGTTCCAGCACCTTGACCTGACCTGGTTCTTGTCAAGGACTTTGCTGGAGACTTTAGTGAAGCATCAGATCTTTCTGAAATAGCTGAACATCGTACTGGTGTTAATACTGGCTTAAATGGGGATGCAATGTTAGAACTTTTGCCTGGAGTTCGTCCAGAGCGAGTAGTCATTGTGTGCGGAGGACTCAGGGTCTTGGTTTGGGTTCTAGTGTTGGGTTTAGGTGAGATGTGGTGGTTTAGAGGTGGTGTGGACTGTGGAGGACGCATCTCCAGCCGACTAACTGTGTCTTTTTCAGGTGTTTTGAGAAGTTTTTCCGAAGACCTCAGATTTCTTTCCTGTGTAAAAGTGTTTGCAGTCTTTTCTGGGGTTTTGAAAACGTCTCTTTTAGTGTTTGTGTTTTTGACAGGACTACTGAACGTGGATGTTTTAAACAGTCTGGGTGAAAAGCGGGATGCAGTACGAGGCGACTCTGGCACCTTGAAAGTAGCGATGCTCTCTGCCAATCTACAGTTTCGAGGGGATGGAGACCATGTGACCATCTTTTTGGGAGTCTTAGAAACTGGACTACTGAGAAGATGTATTCCAGAGGGGGAGTTGAATTCAGCCAAGGATTTGACCGGAGTCCTGAGAATACCCTTCAGTGGGCTCCTCATGGGGCTCTCCTTCGTAGGTGTCTCTACCACAAGAGTCTGTCTGGCTGGAGATCTGAAAGGACTTCCTCTCAGAGACATGCCAAGATCCCAAGAGCTGCCTGCCACAGGGCTCTCTGCAGCAGAGAAAACACGCTTCCTGGATGGGGGTGGGGTTTTGGGGGACCCTGGGGTTCGAGGGGTCTTGGGTGTTCTGGGTGTGGAAGGCCCTTGCATGGCTCTCCCACATCTGCCAGGTGACTTTGTTGGAGTTTTAACTGGACTCTGCAACAAACACACAAACAAATATATAAACTTGCACCAACTAATTTTTGGGCGCCTGGGGGCAGAGGAAACAAGAATGGAAATAACATTTTTTTCTCACACATCCAGCACAAAGCAGCATTATCATTTCATGTCATTTTTCTGGTCAAAGCAAATGCCAGTTTGATATTTGCTCTCTTTCAGCTGTTTTTGTTTCTTCCAACTCCTGAGAGAAATATATTTAGCTTTAGCTGCTAAATGATCCACTGTTCACCAGCTAGTCTCTTATGGTGTCTGCATGCAATTCGATTCTGAGCAGGTAGCATAAAGTGGAATTTTAGAGGCAGCTGATGCCAAAAACGATGCTACAATAGGGACTTAAAAATGTTAAGTTGCAGCTGGACAGCAAAACAATGAGCTAAAACTCACTAAAAGCTCAGTAAAGCCAAGTGGAACTGAAAATTTGGATGATAACTCGCATACAATCAGCTTGAAGTGTGATGTAAAGCCACAATTTTAGAATATACCCTTATACCCCGGCGTGAACACTTGACTCAGGAAAGGGATATTTCAGCATATTAGGAAGATGGGAATATGGCTGACTTAAAGCATAGTATTGTATTTAAACTGGTGTCTTCATATATAGCGCAAACAGGGCTATTCAACATTTACATGCAAAAATATGCAGGAAGAATATGTTAAAATAAAAAGATGCTTTTCTTATTTTGCATCAATTTGCACATTAAAAATGTAAAATCTGTCAGTAAATTGAAGTATTTGCAGATGAAATACATCTTTGCATGTGATGTGTTTTGGTGAACTACACCGTATCATTAAAAAGGAAACTTACCTCAAAGACGCTGCAGTCTGTAGACAGCCGTGACCTGGTGGCTCGGGTTGGACAGGACCGGTCAGACGGACGACCGGGGGAATCTGCTGCTCCAAAAAGAAGACGCATGGGAGACCGAACTGTTTTCACGTTAATCCCACTGATTTTTCCATCGCTGAGGGCAATCTGGGATGCATTCAGAGCTCTGTCCAGGTTGCGGGAACGAGCCTGAGAACTTGAGTAGAAGACATCCGAGTGTCTTCGAGCGAACTTCTTCAGCCGTGGGCTTCTTCTTAGGTCTGAAACCAGATCACAGAAAGATTAAATTATGGGAAGGAAACAACACAAATATACAAAATGCTTTAATTACATGTTACTCAAGTCAATTGTTGTATGCAAAATTAAGTTTATTTCCAAGAAAATTAGACTCAGTCTCTGTTCATTTTAGTTTTTAAATACATGTAATCAGATTTACAACATAAACCAATAGGTCTCTGCTGCGTTAGTATTAGCGATTATTTTATATCTTTATATCATCATACCTTCTGCAGGTTTTACTGGCGACTCTTCCACAATACACTCCTCAGTTGCGACGGATCTCCTGAAAACAGAATTGCGGCAGGAAACATTTTCAGGTTACAATAATTAGATGATTAGAATGGATTTTTGAGACATGCAATAAATATATTCACAGAATCAATAAATCTCAAACAGGCAAACTCAGTGTTTCCCCCAGAAAATGTGTAAGTTAAGGTGGTGTCTGTCCAGGGGGGAGGGGATGTCGTGGTGGCGCACTCCCTGAGGCGCTTGCCTCGTTAGCGGGTGTCGCCGGGTTCGAATCCGGCTCGGCACCCTTTCCCGCATGTCTTCCCCTCTGTCTCCCCCCTTCACTCTCTGCTCTCGCACTATCTAATAAAGCACAAAAATGCCAAAAAAATATATCTTAAAAAAAAAAAAAAGTAAACATGACTTGCCCTGTCAAGAGCAATAGAGGGAAGAAAAAATTAAAGTAAATAAAATTTACTTAAAATAGTATCAAAATATAATTAAATTCTCAAAATCTTGCCTTATAGATTGTTTTAAACATTGTTTTGTAAGAACAAAGAAAATATAACAATAAATAGCCAAATAATGTGTTTTACTCTCATAGCAATTTGAAGCAGCTTTCAAAGACAACATGAATAAAATAGACGATGGCTCAACTGTTATCAGCTTATGCTCAGAATAAAGGCACAAGAAATCCAAATGAGTGCCGTACTCTCTCAGTGCTGCCAGTGTTTTGGGTCAGACGGACATAGGCCTGCACTAGATTGTGGTGAGGACAACTTGTCACTAGTAATGACAGAGTAACACGTGAATATCGCTAGTATATAGATTTAAAAAAAAAAATTTAAATCTGAAAAATAAAGTTCACATAAGTAAAAGTACTAAAACTTCACTGTGAAAATAATACACTACAATTGACCTTAAGCCTTAAGAATTATCAGCAACATATTACAGTTTTACACCCATTTCACAGTTAAAATACACATTTTAGGAGTAACTGCACACACTGATTGACAAACAATAAAAACATTTAAAGTGTGAACAGCCACAGCAGCTGCAGTAGGCTGGTTTAATGTGCAGAAAGGTTAGGATGGGATTTTTGCCCAATGATGCAAAAAAAAAAGAAAGCCTAAAAGAATTTAAAACCCAGTATTGTTTACATCCGAGTCTTCTTCTCTGACTTCAGACGAATCAACAGAGGAAACGGATCCAAAATCACCAGGATGAAAACAGTCACTTTTGGAGACATTACATTGACATACAATTATTTCCAGCACATTCTCTAATCCTAACCCTATCCTAAACCCTGAAATAAATTGTTTTCCCAGATGGGACACGACATTTGTTGAAGAGGGGAGGAATCGGTCCCCAAAAGTAGCTACAGTTAGACACAGGAGTCACCAAC
>CAFUXE010000693.1:224837-246851 GCA_903364295.1 Serranus cabrilla
TCATGGAAAGTTCCTCTAAACAAACACTGTTGACCGTGTGTTTGACTTCAGGGTTCAAGACTTTTTATTCCTGTTCAAACACCTGCAGCGAAACATAATGAAACACAAACCGCTCAGACTGGAACATGGACCTACAGGGGAACTGATCCCGTCTTATTAAACCCTTTCAGTTTGGCAAAACAAACAACAATAAGGATGCATGTGGTATGGATAATAATGTTTGCTGCTTATGATATTGTGTAACACTGGCATGTGGACTTAATATACATGGCTATAATTTCCTTTTCATATCCTTCAGAATGCAGGAAACCTGCTGCAGCTCTGGTTCACAGTCACTGTGTGTTAGTGTGCGTCTGCAGAGGCTGCAGGCTGCAGGTCATGTGACCACGAGGGACAGCAGGGCCGCAGCGTCTCTGGACCGAGGCCTAACGAGGTGTGATGGCTCAGAGGCTGCAGAGAGCTAAGCAGGAGTTAGCAGCAGCCGCGGCTCTGATGAGGCTCCCGTAAAGCTGAACCGTTTCCCGCCCGCACAACAGGTGTCGGGATCTGCAGCGAGCACGCGGCGGCGAGCACAGGAATGCCCGGCAGCTTGTTAGTGAGCGATCATGTCGCACGTCAAGTGCCTTTCCAGGCAGAGTGGAAAACCACAACAATAACAAGGCAGAGCGAGAAACTGCTGCAGATACAGGAAGACAACGTCTAAATCTGAACGTGTAGTCGGGCGAGAAGACGACAAGCACGACTGAGATGATGTTTTCTGTTCTTTAGGTCAGACTAAATCTGTCAGAGCACGCTGCACTGATGCATTCTGCAGCTTTAACATAAAAATCAGACTTAAAATTACATTTCTGAAGCCTCAAAATACAATGCAGGGAAGGATGCAGCTGCATTCATCGACTTTTTCTTTATTTTTGTTCACTTTGGGCAGGAGTATCTCTGAACCCAACAACTATCAGTCAGAAGATGAAGAAGACAAGTCTCTGAACACGTCCAATACCAAAACCTGGTCCTGTTGCCTTCAGATTCTGCATCCATATGCAGATAACCATTTATAGATTTAACAGCGTACAACAATTAGAAATGTTCCAATAAATGTTGCAACGCCGTAAAACTAAAACCAAACAACTGAAGATGTTAAAACACTTCCTACGATGCAGAGTCAGTCAGAAAAGGTCACTGCAGATTCTATCCAAATCTGATCGAGCCAGACTCCATTCAGAAAATAAGCATTTTAAAAGTTGTTTGCTGCTCATCTTGCAGACAGACCTGACAAAGCCTGAATTCAGACTTTTCACATATCTGCATCATGTTGTAGTTATTTCTGCATACTTTTGATCTGTTTATGGCAATAAAATCACAGCAAAATCGGTTTATTTCAAGTTAATACCGATGTAGTAAGAACGTCCAGGCAGTAATCCAGACACAGTCGGAGCTGTGTGTGTCTCCGGGTGATATTATGAATCCAGACATGACAGCCTTTGGTTTTCTTCCATAACAAGGTTTCGGCCACAGCTGATGACACGAGTAAACACAAATGTGATCCTGCAGTCAGATTCCACGGATGTATGTCGAACTCGCAGGGTGCCAAAATGTAAAGCAAGAAGTTCAGTGATACCAAACGCTGCAGAGGCCAAGATGTGTCCTGTAACAGAGGGAGAGCCTGTTTTTAGCTCTGCAGATTGCAGGAAATGCCTCTGCTGTGTAACCGAAGCAGCTGTGGCTGAGCTGTAAACAGAGAGACAGTCAGCAGGGAAATGTGATGTAAAACGATTAATAAAGCAGGTTTATCAAAAACTATGAGGTCTCTCAGCAAAAAGTCATGCATGAGCACAAAGATATGAGTCTGACTGCAAGAGCTGAGAGCTGAGCTGCAGACCGACAGAAGGACAGACAGACACATGGACGACTAAAGGCAAAACTCTCATTTTAGACTTATTGATCAATGCAGCTTTAAAGATATTTTGCATAAAATAAACAGCATTATAAAGAAAAAAGTCCTAAAGAAACAATGAAGGCTGCAGGTAAACGTTAAACTAATGGTCTTACTTTACTAAATTTGAGTTTAGACAGGTCGTCTATTTTGACTACAATTATTCTAATTACGTCCCTTTAATCAGTGACCAGGTGTATGATTTGCAACCAGACATTTCCAAAAAAGCAAAACAAAAACACTCTGTCTCTGTCCCAAAGCTCAGTAAAATGTTCAGTCCAGACGTGTTTCACTGATGGTACAAAATGTCCTGATCTGAGCCTCTGGAGGCCAGAATCAGGGCGCGTTGCTCACCTGCACTGCACCAACAAAAGGCCAAAGACCTGTTACACAACCTGCTGCACTCAGTGTGGGTCCTGCTCATTAACTCACACACACACACGCACACACACATGCACGGTGTTTTACAGGAGAACTGATGTTTGCTGACCCTATTACACAGCACGAGTCCTCGAATCCCCTTTTATACACAGGGAAATACAGCCTGCATGCTCCGACTCTCATGTGCACCGAAGCTGTTTGCATGTCAGACTTTAACACAGTTTAACACGATCCTGGAAGAAGTTGTCAGGGTTACAGTGACTGCTCCGCTGATGGAAAGGCACTTTGGAAAATGGAGGCAGCCGTGAGTTTACGGCGCCCTGTCGGAGTGGACGGTGTTTAGTTTGAGGAGTGCAGCTCGGTGGTCTTAACTTACACAGTAACTCAACCAGGGAACAGAATTAGAAAGCTGCTCAAATATGCAAGCAGCTGGTAACAACCAAACAAACAAAGATTCACTGAGCGGCGCACTAAACCAAACACTACATACTCAGGACTAAAGGGTGTGAAAATGCAAATATTCTCTTATATTCTGGTGGCGCTCTGCTCTGTGTGGTCAGGTGGTTAGATCAGCCTGATGATCTCCTGCCTTTGATCCGTGTGGTTTCACTTCCCTTTCTTGGCCCTTATGGAGCGTTTTCTGTTCAAACCTCCAGCGTCTTCATTAGGCTGCAGGACAGTTTGTTCTACATGAAGCTTCAATATCAAAACACTGTCCTTCCCGTCTCCCGTCTGTGTTTCACAGCATCGCTCAGTTATGAAGAAACACAAAAAACTATTAATAACCTGCAGAGAGGGCGACTGGGATGAACCAACACGTTACAGGCCCGCCGACCTCACGCCTAAATATAACAACTAATATCACCAGGATCAACTAATGAACAACACTGACAAGTGAAATCAACATGCAGTAAAAATATATAAACAGTATTTATAAGACTACTTTTACAAACTGTCCTGAGAATGAACACAAGTCTGATGATGATAAACTGTCAAAATAAAGCATGTTTATTCTCTCTCGAGTCTGATCCTCCATTTCCACAACAGAACTGTTAATTATCCAGAACTTCCAGGAAATGCAACAACTTGCTATTGTTTCAAACTAACCAGGACTTTCACCAGGACACGGAAAAAGACGGAAAATGCTGAAAAATGACCAAAAAAATTATGTAAAAAGGACAAAACAAAAACACAGAATTACCAAAAAACACACAAAATGACTAAAAGAGACGAGAAATTACCAAAAAAACTACAACTATGTCACTTCCTGTAGTCATGTCGCCATGGTAACTACTTCACTTCCAGCATTTACATCTTTTATTTCCTGTTTAAACGAAGAACCAGAAACTGTTTATGTTTATAACCTAAATGAACCAAATTTTCACAGCTGCAGTGGTTACAGTTATGTATAGAAACATGCTGATGTCCTGCAACATGCAGGGTCTCTATTTTTAAAAATGCTCCTGTGCAAATTATATGCATGCAACACTGGATTTTGGCGCATGCATTGCATGTAATTTAAAGTGTAAAATCATGTTATTTGTGCCCAGATTGCAGATCTTGTTGGGACACGAGACAAACTCACAACTCAAACTAGAGGTCAAATAAACGTCTTTTTACGTCGTTCTTATCACGTGGATGTTTGTTCAAGTGTTCATCTATAAATTATTATTTATTATTTATTCTATAAAACAGGGCTGTGACGTCATGATTGATGGCTGTAACCGTAACAAATTGTCAAACGAGGCTTCAGACATGATCTGAAAGTGTTTCTGCAGGATATTCTGACGTCACCTTCTGAATAAAAGCTCAGTCACACTGTGTTTAACAGACCCACCGTGTGATGAAGAACTGTTTAGCGTTAAACAGCCGTATCACGTCTTTTGATTACAGTCCCAACAGCTGTTACGTAATCTTTCACTCTCCTCTGTATTTAGCAAACATCGTGCACAGATTGCAGAATATTTTCATGACAAACTTCCCGTCAAAACGTGGGATTTTATTTGAGCTCAGCGCTGCTGAAGATGCAGGTTTTAGGTTTCTGTATTAGATAAAAAATTTAAGTTTTTGGAACAGAATAAAAAAGAAGTGAAAATTCAGAGATGCAAACGTTTATTTCAGAACCACAGAACAAGAAAACCTCCTGCAGCTCTTTAGAGTTCAAAATAAACAGAACATGTGGATTTTATTTATTCATAATCATTTTAGAAACCAGCGTTTCATGTTGGAGGAAAAATAAAAAGTGTTACACCCAAATGAAAGTGTTTCCCTTCTTAAGTAAGTTAGTAAGTAAATAAATAACTCCCCCTGCTCACCTGTTGTTACCTGTACAAGTCTTCAGTACACACGGTTTTTACAGGGTCAAAGACAGCAAGTTTGATTTATTTTTCATCTATTTTCACTTAGAATTCTCTGCTGGACACAGAAACATAAATCTGTATGTAATGGAGTGATGTTCTCTGTAATATGTGTAGTAATTTTATTGGTATTTTTTAAAATATGTATATATTTTGTTATTTTTAATTTGTTTTGATTAACAAATGTAACTTAGCCAACAGAAATATTCCAACAGTTGTAACTCAGGTGAAGATGCAGCTACGTTAACATGAACTGTACACAGGCCATCTCAGAACATGACTCTGTGTGTGTGTGTGTGTGTGTTTGTGTATGTGTGTGTGTGTGTGAGCGAGCTCTCTGAGGGCTGAACAGACAGATCTTGTTCTGTAATTGGTCTAAGTGGCCACTTAACTTGTTCCTTCTCTTTTTATAAAAACTGAGACCTCCAGAAAAGAAAAACACGGCAGAAAAACATTCATTTCACAGCATTTCCCCCCGACAGCGACTTCTTTTATAAACACACTGAGAGACTGAAATGAACAGAAACAGCCGTACGTGCTGAACGATAAATAAAGTTAAAGTTAAATGAATCCGGCCTGTAAATTCTTCAGCTCAGCTCCTCTGAAAACACAGATATCTGAAAATAACCGAGTCTCGTCTGCAGCAGGTGAGTTCAGGCCGAGCTGCTGTTTACAGGACTCGTTCAGCTGAAGCTGCTTCCAGCTCTCTGAGGATCTGAATCTGTCCTGATCTAACGTCTGGTTCCCGGCCTCAGGTCTAGCAGCCCCGTGTGTCCCCGTTACCTGACTCTGAGGGACTTTAGGGCTGTTTGGAGGGGAGCCGCAGCTTGGTCCCCGGCCGGCGGCCCTCCGGCTCCGGGTGGATGGTTCTGAAGGTCAGGTTGATGCGCGGGCCGCGGTCATGGTACTCCTTCGCCACCTGATGCTGGAGACAGACAGAGATTCCCTCACATCAGGTTAAAGTGTCTGACTCTGACTCAACAAGGATTCAGTTTGGAAACAGCAAGATTTTAGTAAAAACTCATGTTTGCGAAGTGGTTAGGCATTAAACTGGATAATTGTGACTTCTTTTACACTTATTTGTGTTTGTGCAGCTGAGCTCTGCAGGTCAGCCATGAAAAGCACAAAACAATCACATTTTGTACCAGTAACATGTGGGGAAAAAGGCAAATATATTCATTCCTGTTTGCAAAAACGTGCTGGAACATTTTCTGAAAAAGTCCAAACTTTAGCCTGTGACAGTGATTTCAGCCTCTCTGCTCCTTCCCCTACATGTGGAAGGAGGTGAGAGGTTTGCAGCCTGTATCCTCTTACAAACACATGAAGGAGCTCCGGCCTGACGGACAGCTTTAGTTAAATATTTAGCGCTCACTTCCAAGCGTCCGTGCCGGAGCCGGGAGGTTTCATTAAGCAGACCAGGACTGAAGTGACAGCAGGAGAATTAACGGCTGCTGTGATCTTCTTCCTCTGGCAGCAGCTTTAAAGGAGAGATGAAACCTTTGTGGGCGCTCAGGGAGGCGGCGCCATAAAGAACCTGTGACCTTCTTCACTGTCTCACTTTATTCACACTCACCTTTTTACGTCCTTTTTAGCCTGACCAAAGAAAGAAGCTCAAACTAGCTTTCTATCAGTAGAAAAAAAGAATTTCAGCGTGTAAAACTGAAACAGAAATGTGCTTATTATGTACTTACTTCCTTCACTGTGGATGTCCTATTGTCTTTTAAATGTTTTCTTTATCACTGACTGATGTTGTTTTTTTTTCTTATTAATTTAATTGTATTTTTTTAATTGTATTAGATATTGCATTATAATAAATGTATTATAATATATGTATTATATATATTAATTGTATTTATTTTATTTTTATTTTAGTTATTTGTTGTTATTATTTATTTTTTTATTATTATTATTTTGTATGTATTTATTATTGCTATTTTATCATATATATGTATTATTTATTATGTTATCTTTGTTATTGTTATTACTGTTATTATCACTTTTATTATTATCATTAGTAGTATTTATTATCTTGTCTTTTTCTGTATTTTATTATTTGTACAGCCTTTAATGTGATGTCATGTTAGTTTGTCAGGGTTGATAATTCTCAATATGCAAACAATAAATCGATAATGTGCATAAAAGTTTAGTATGAATAGAAACCTCTGCAAAAATTAATCCTCAAGTAATTTGAAAATTAAACTCTGGGACACTTCATGGAAAAAGAAACTGATAAACAAACACATAATATATCTGAGAATTCATTTTAAAGCACTTTTTTGCTTCTGTGTGTTTTTATGAGTTCCTGCAGGTTCCTAGCGTGTGATTGGTCGAACCTACCTGCCAATCATCCTGTGTGGCTCCGTCCATCAGCAGCAGCGTCCCGTGACTCAGAGGGACCCGGATCCGCTCCACGTAGGTGTAGTCCCCGTCCTCCTCCTGACACGGAGAGTAAACGTCAAATTAAATACACAAACGGAGAACAAAAAGCCACTAAAAGCCACTTCAGCTCATCGTCATGGTGACTGATGGAGCCGGCCTCTAACAGGCGTTTACTTCAACACAACTATTAAACACGGGCCTCTAAATGCTCTACTCAGTCTAAACACAGTATCAGACTTAATGTGCTCTGTTCCTCTCACCACTTTAATGAACAGGAATTATTTTCCCTGATTAACAAAGCAAACAAAAAGACATTCAGAGCTCAGAGGAGAAATATATTTATTAACCACAAAAACCACGGGTGGGTTTGAAACGTTTTCTTGAAGAAATTACCATAAATGTGACGTTTATGATAGAAAGAATCTGTATAAACAGACATTATCAACGGACTGTTAACTTTCCAAAAGTCCTTCAATGGATTCATGTTACAAATGTTTCAGTTAGAAAAAAATAACTAAAACAAAGCTGAAAAATACTGATGTTTTTTATTGAACTATTCTATTTCATAAAAAAAATTTTAAATAATTTTTTGACATAAATCATTACAAAAATATTTTTAAAATAGATTTATGTCATTATGAATAAATGAAATCTACAAAAAATGTATTATATATATAAATATATATATATATATATATATATATATTTTTTTTTTAAATAATGGCAATAATCAAACCCATAAAATGAAAATGAAAATGAAAATGAAAGTGCAAAAGAAAACTGTCAATATTTAATTAATTAAATATTTTAAATCATTTCTAAATCAATAACTATTCTAAATTATTATTATATGTTAAAAAAGGAGTGGGAAGAAGTGTAAATGTATCCAATTTATTCATAAAATATTATTAATTAATTAATCTAACCCTCTACATTCATCTATAATAAATATTTTTTTTGCATAAACTTCCTTGTAACTTATTCTAACTGTGTTACAACAACACAAAGAAATGTTCTTCCAACTTCTAGCCATGATTGTGCTGCAGGACTTTTAGATTACAGAGAGAAACGAGGCCCCAGTGAGTCAAACTGCTCGTTAAAGTATCTGAACAGCTGAGTTCTCACGCTCTAACATCGTGGTCTCACCGGCGGTGGCTGCTTGCGGAGGCTGAACACTCGTGTGTCTCCCAGGCTGAGCGAGGCGATGGAGGGTCTGAGGCCCAGAGACGCCTCGTCGTCGCTGTGCCAGCCGATGCTGTCGTGTCCGTCCCGGTACAAGTTACACAGCAGAGAGTTAAAGCTGCAGCCGCTCGCCTGCTGCACGGCGCCGCGGAGCGTCAGCAGCAGAGGATGCCACTGAGAGCAGAGGAACCGTGTGGAATACAAAAACAATAAACTATACAAAATACATTAAAAAGAGAACAAAACAACAAGCAAGGGGGAACAAAATATATTAAAAGAATTTAAACTAAAAAATCACCAAGGTAAGAAATAAAACAAATATCTAATAATAAATATAAATTAATATAATAAATTACACTATAAATACAATAACAAAATGTATTAATAAAATAAATGTGTGGAATCTCTGGAAGTTAAATACAACCAGGATTAAAGGCAAAATATTTCTGAATAAATTAATGTATTTATCTAAAGGTTTAAATGTAATTTAACCATATTGTGTATTTTTTCTTCTTCTTCTTCTTTGTCTTTGTTAGAAACCAGTTTTTAGCCTTAAGGTTCGTATGTTTGCTTCTTGAGAATAAAGTTAAATAAATAAATGTGTGGATAACTTTACCTGTCTGGATTTAAAGTGTAATAACGAGCATCTCACCTGAGTGTTGGCAGCCATGGTGGAGCGAGCGTACGTGTAGGGCAGCTCCCCGAACCAGCAGGTCAGCCGCGGCTCCTCGTACGCCTCGCCTGGACACACAGAAATAATAACAGCATTTTAGTTTAGTTTATAGAGTTTTATAAAAATGAAAATGTTTTAAACCTGCTGCTTTCTCCTGTGATTCTCTGGCTGAACACAAACAGCATCTCTGCTGCCAAAATCAAATATAATGAGGAAAAGTTTCTTAAATGTGTTGTGACAGAAAAATAAAGAATCTTAGACATCATCATATGAAAACAGTGTCGTGTTTTTCTGGTTTTACAGGCTGGATTATAGTGAAGTCACGTCATTTTCTTGACTGTTTTTTATTTGTCCCAACAGATTTAATCTGATACGAGTGATGGAGGAAAACATGCAACATTCACCGATTTCCTCTTATTGTGAAGTTTCTCTTTGGCACAAAGACAATTTAAGAGTCGTGTGTCAGTTTTTCACTCATGGATTGTTTGATTCTTTACTTTGAAGTGTTTAAAAACGCAGATAAATCATAAATGACGAAGGACAAAAAAGTCCAGTTACCAGGTAGAAAGCACAGAGAGTCGACCCAGCAGAACCATATTCATATTGAGGTTTTTGGTTAAAAAATATTGTAATTTCTCTGCTTGTGAAGCCACAGACACATTTCAGCCTCAGAGCTGATATATGAAAATGAATGTGTTTTAGATTATTGAAACAGTTCTCTGCAGTCTTTTCCCATGATCCTCCATCATAAACACTCTCTCCTCTCTGAATGACAGCAGCTGTGGACTCTGCAGTAATTGGGTCGAGGCCATTTCAGCTTGAAAAGAGAAAAGCTCCGTCTGTTTTCATACACACCTCTTTCTTTTTGCTGAGCGATAAATATAAGTAGGGCAGGAAGCTGACACCGTGTGTTAATATATTCCTCACACGTGTGCGATTAACATTTGCACCAGAATCTATTTCCAGCTTGAGGGAAGGTAAGAAAACATCACGGCCTCCGTCTGTTCGTCCTGCTCTGTTGTTCTCGTGTGTCTTTCCTTCTCTGGGAACAACAACATCTCTTCCAAGAACTAATTCTCCTCCATTAGTGTGTTTTGGCCCTTTGGTTCGAGAACACGGCGAAACCAAAACAAACAGCTCCAGCAGCTTTTTATGGAGCTCTGTTATTCAGCACTTATAAAAATGTCATTTATCAACTTTCGAGGACCGTGAAAAGATGTTATCAGGAGAGGAAGGATTAACAAAGAGCTTCTCTGGGAACGAGGAGAGGAAAAAGTGAGTCAGGAGGGATTTAATGCGACACAGAGGACGAGCTGACCGCTGAGGGTTAACGTGCTTTTTCCACGACTTCCTCTTTAACCCGAACATCACGAGGACTTTGTTGACAAAGTCTCAGCTCTATGATGTGTGTTCTGAAATGATCTTCACGCTGTTGTTTGTCTGCAGCGGAGCCGTCGCAGCGTTACACACGAGGTGGACGAGAGCCAGCGGAGAGAAAAGGACGACTGAGGAAACGTCTGGCTGGATTCAGTCTGTCGCCACAGTGTGGGAGTTATTCTGCCTTTTACAGGGAGGACGCAACATGAAGCCTCTGCACAACTCACACACGTGCAAATTTGTTATTTGTCTTCTATCTGCTGAAGATAAACTATGAAGCAAACAATAAACTTTTACTGTAGAAATCCAAAATGCTGAGACGTCTGCAGCCTGTGCAGAGTGTGTTTCAGGACGGAGAACATGTCTTTTGTATTTTCCATTAAATAATGTGACATATCTTATTTTTTACGACATATTATTTGAAGGGCATTTAATAAAATGTGCATTCTAATAGACCAAGTCTAGGACTTGATATGATAGTAATAGTTTGTGTAAATTATTGATTAATAAAAGTCTAATTTTAACAAATAAATACAAGTTATAACAGACTTGAGAGCTTCTTAGTTTGGAGTGTCATTGACTCCCTACGTATTTTAAATTCAGATTCACAAATCATCCGTCTGGTTAAATATCGTCTGCAGTGTTCAGTATTTTCACGATAATCTGGACTGTTTTTTTTTTATCTGTTAGTTGATTAAATAGATTTTATTTTTAATTTTAAGTGCTACTTTGGCTCTGAATGCTGTGAGCTTCTGTCGCTTAAAG
Organism: Serranus cabrilla; assembly: GCA_903364295.1. Lineage (NCBI taxonomy): Eukaryota > Metazoa > Chordata > Actinopteri > Perciformes > Serranidae > Serranus > Serranus cabrilla. Next base: position 235,882 of record CAFUXE010000693.1, read on the forward strand.
ACATTAAAACAAAGTTGTTACATTTTGACACATTTTATAATTTACTGCAAATATAAATCAGCTTCAAATATCAACTATTGGTGTTCTTGATTACTAATAATCGGTATTGGAATTGATCCTGAGAAAAGCAAATAATTATATTTAAAAATGTCTCAAACAAGAGGAAAAGAAAAACGTAAACACTGTTTTGAAACTGGAACAAATGTGACCCGAGCAGCAGCAGCAGGAGGAGGAACCGTGTTCACTGCAGCCGACACACAGCTTCACGTTTCCCTCCGTGCTGCTGTCTGTCGTCTGTCCTCCTGCTGGTTCTCACCCTGTCTGAAGTTGGTCTTCTGGGACCAGGGCAGCTCGGCCAGCAGCTTACTGAACATCCAGTCAGCTTCTCCTGGAGGAAGAAACGCCGGCAGCAGCCGCAGTCTGGACAGACGGACGGACAGGAACAAGCACACAAAACTTCAGGAGGATGAAAGGGAATCAGTTTGGTTTAACTGACTTATTTATTTAGTTTTAATCCAGTTATTCAATAAGTGAAGCCAATGCATTCAGCCTTTTGTAAGTAATGAATGTAGTTTAACATCCTTCATCATTTCAAGTATTAATTGTAAAAACATCTGATTCCTAAATCAGATTTAATTATGACAACTTTGCCCTTTCTTAATTTACTAAACAGGACAAAAGTCTTTAACAAATATTAAACCTCTTGTGATTTGATGCCATCTAGTGGATTTAAAACTCAATCACACATTATTATACAGGTCTGAAAATGATTGTTTCTTCCTTAATTTTCCATGAAATGTTCTCACCTGGAGACTCCTGACGGTCCGAGGCTGATCTCATGATCTCCTGCCTGCCTGATCACAACAAAATGATACATGTTCACTAATGTAAGTGTCATAAACCAACAAATAAAAAGCCAAATATCCAGAGACAAGAGACAGAAACATTTAACATAGTTGCAAAAATTGAGAAAAATTAATAAAATGTAACTTACTCGATCACCTTCTCTGGTGGAACGTCTCTAACTGGCTGGAAAGCAGAACAACAGAGTAAAACTTCCTTATGAAACAGACTATAAAATAACACATTATCCCAGATTTAACTGACTCTTTATGTTTAGTTTCCACCTTGTTTGGTTGGTGAAACTCAAATGTCTTCGGTGTTTTCTGTGGCCCACATCCCCAAGAACCAGCAGCCGGGTTCGCATTTTTGGGTTGTTGGCTGTTTGGAGCTGATCCTGGTAGGAAATAAAAATAAAAAGAGGAATAAAAGGGAAATAATAATCAGTAAATATAGAAATAATGATCTCATTCAGGGTGGAATCTGTTGGCACCTCATGATCCGATTTAACTCCAGTTCAGGGAGCCACGAAGCCATTATAACAAATATATATATATATATATATATATATATATATATGGTTCATATGTCATGAGGCATTTAAATTATTTATTAGTATTCAGTATTTTTTTTTTACTTCTTTGTAACTTCTTGATACTTTTAAAACATATCATGTATCTATATATTTTCTTTACATTTTTTACATAGCCTATATCATATTTTAATGAAGAAAACAAGTTTTTGGCTGGACATAAATAATAATAAAGTATTGATAATTGTGAATGTTGCATTCCTTATTTGTGATATAAAATTCTCTTAAATATAATTTATTTAAAAAGTATAAGAATACTAAGAAAATAATACATATTTATAATATTAATAAATAAAATATATAAAAATTGTTTTGCTTCAGTTGCATTTTAGTCTCACTTTTAGTCTAAATACTTGATACTTTTAAAACATATTTGTAGCAATTATTAATTAAAATAAAGTGAATATTTTTCATTATCTTGTTACTATCTTGAGCCGTGAATCACCTGCGGGTGCGGAGGGTTTCGGCGCTGGTTTGGCCCAGGAGCCCTGCACTCTGGCACGCTGACGCTTATCTGACATCACATCTGTGAAAAGCGACAGAGGAAGAAGAACAAACTTTATTCCACAGGGAAATTATTCTCAGAAACAAACCAACAGAAACACAGACAGTTGATCACGTTTCCTAGATTCCTCCTCGGAAACACTAAATAATTATAAAACAAAGCTTCCAGAAAAAAAACTGAAGAATTTAATATTTAATTTAATATTTTAGAATTGACTAAATATCTTTTCAACAAGCTCAGTGTTTGAAATCAATTTATTTTAAGTTTAGTTTAAACTTTGTTTCCTATTTATTCTCATTATCTACCAAAGACCATCATCGTTGTCAGTGTTTTGGTTCAGTTTTAGTGCCTTAATCATTTCAAGTGTTAATTGTAAAAACATCTGATTCCTAAATCAGATTTAATTATGACAACCCACATTGTTTTGCCCTTCTTAATTTACTAAACAGGAAAATGTCTTTAACAAACATTGTGCCTCCTATGATTTGGGTATTTTGGGGTATTTTGAAAACAAATATATTTTAACAATATTGGATATCTTTAAAAATCTTTTTATACATTTTATTTTTTATGATTCTTGGCTATAAAATGATGATATATAAATGGTTATAATAATAATAATGATTGAAATAAATGCCTTCGTTAAATATTTTTTTATTAAAGACATTTTTGGAGCTGGATAGAAATAATAATAATAATAATAAAGTATGTATAATTGCAAATGCTGCATTAGTGATTTGCATTTATAATGTTCCCGTTTTTACAAAAAAAATATTATTTTCTGTTCTTTTCGGTGCCATGTTGACAGACATTAAAACACATTTTAAACTTATTCGTATAATTTCTGAAGTTAATGTTAGTTTGCTCGTATGACTGGAACAATTCAGTTAGCTAGCTATGCTAACTTATCCAAACCTCCTTTAAGTTTATTTAATAAACTCTTCTTAAAAGTCAGAATTACAAACAAATAACTGGTTGACTGTTAAGGAACCAAATATTTAAATGACTTACCAAAATTGTTGCTAAAACGCAACACTGCAGCTTAAAAGACACGAAATAACTTCACTTTAGCTGCTGCGGCTGAGCTCTGACAGCCATGGCAGCTGTGTTACAACAAAATAAATCCTACCCGGAACTGAGGTGCGAAAATATGTTCCGGCCCGTTCTTTCTCTTTAGCGATGGAAAGTAACTAAGTACATTTTCACAAATAGTCTACTGTACTTCGGTACAATTTTAAGGTACTTGTACTTTAATTGATTATTTCTATTTAATGCTACTTTCTACTGTTACTCTACTACATTATGGAGGTAAATATTTTACTTTTTTACGACAAATTTAGTTGTTTCGTTGCTTCTTTTTACAGGTTTAGATTATTAACACAAAATAGAAATTAACTTTTCTGTTAATTAATTAAATAGTTATTATAATGTTTATTATATTATCAATAATATTAGTTAATTATAATAATATAAATTGAATATGATTATAGATTAAACTACCCAGCAGTAAATTGATTAAATTTGTAGCCGAGCTTTTAATTATAAATGTCATTAATTGAATAACTATTTATTTATTGTATTTTACTGGTTTAGTCTGTCTTTTCATTGAGCTTTATTTATTTGTATATCTGTATAATTATTTAATTTTTAAGTGTAGTATTTAATTGGGTTTTATAATATTAATAATTATTGATATACTTCTGTTTTGCTTGATTATTTATTGTTTTCTATTTTTTTGTTTATGTAAATTATTTTTTAATGAGATTTAAGATAGCATTTCATCAGTTTTTGTTAAATTTTTTTATTGAACACTGTTCTTATGACCACTTTTAATTATGGAGTCATCTATTGCTTTGTGGGTGTGTGAATGTGTGTGTGGAGGGTAGGGGTTGTTGTATTGTGTGAAACACTTTGTGTTACATTGATTTGTATGAACAGTGACATACAAATAAAGTCTGAAATTAAAATTAAATACATTAAATTGAATCGTGGTCCAGGGCCAAAAAATCTCAACGACATCACTTTGCTGTATTCCATAACTTTTATTAACAGACAGTAGAAAACACAAGTCATCAGCAATATAAACATAAACAGGTCATTCTACACGTAGAAATTAAACTAATTTGAAATTTCCAAGCATATTAAAAGGCACAAGACTGCTTAGTTAAGGCACAGGTCAGACCAAGTCATCAGGGTTTCTAACTGGAGACAGAGGAGCAGTTCTCTCGTTTCAAGGCAAACATTTAGCAGAATCACACTTTAATGAACTCCGACTGGAGGAATATTTGCTCCTGTAGGCAGTTAAGATGTTTTCTTTGGTAAAGGTTTACATTCAGATTATTTTACATACATCCTTTTAGAACACATTTGTATCACCCGCTCATTGAATCTGACCACTTGCAGCATTAATGTCAATAGAAAGGCACTTGTGTTGAATGTAACAGTGTATGATAACTATGTGACAAACTTTAGAATAAATGATACATCGGTGCAACGGCAACCCACCACATATTATCATTTTAATATACTGTAAACATTCATTATATAAAAAAAGGGCCAATGCATGATGATAGCAGATCAATAATGCAGCAAACTGACAGGACAGGAAGCAGAAACTGCCATTTTTAAATGGCTCAGTGATTCATAAACAGGTTGAAAGCTCTTCTTCGGGTGTGTTTGGCTCATGTGTTCATACAAATATAAAATAAATAATTATACAAATAAAGAGATATGTATAAAAAATGCCCACCACCATCTTCCACTGCTTACAACAGCAGGGTTAACAAATGCTAATTATGTTTTCTTTTGTAATTGTTCTTATTTCCACCATCAGTGTCCGTGACAAAATATTTTAATGTCATTTGCAAAGAGCAGCTTTTTATTACCGTGTCAGCGCCGAGCCTTCTTCGGCTGTTTCTCTCAAGACAAAAATCAAGGCAGAGTTTGCAGGTTTAAACACAAACTCATACATGATTTGCACATTTACTGAAATCTCTTTAGAGGATCAACCACACAGACACAAACACAGTTTCTCCTCTTGAACGCTGCAGCTGTCGGGTCCGAACCGAGCGACACATCCGTCAGCTCTGCTTCTAATCGTTCTTCAGACGCTCTCCGTTCCTCTGCTCCCGCTTCTTCCTCCTCTGCAGGTATCCGGTACGCTGCAGACGGTTCATCCTGGCTCCAAAGAAGATGACCAAGTTGATGGGCACCAGCTTGGTGGTCAACCAACCCTGCAGGGAGAGAAAGAGAAGAAGAGGTGCATGGGTTAAAATCTTTTTTACTCTCAGTAAGAAATGCAGCTGCACGTAGGGAGTGCATACTGTTGCATGCATATAACTGGGACATACTACATCGTAACACTGTGCAGGTGCAGAGAATTGTGGGTCAGAACAGCCAAAAAAAGATGGCTGCATACTGCAAAATGCACCCGCTTTACTCAGGCATTGTGGTCTGTTTGGCACACTGCATTTTACAAACTTTAATGGGATATAAGTCAAAATTTCTGCCTTGAAAGAAAGTCTTTTTACACGTTTCACATCCCATAACTAAAACAGCATTGAGGTCAAGTTAAAGTCTTCCTGGATCTGTATTTTAAAGGACTCCACTTCTTACCATGACGGCGTGGGGGAAGTAGCCGTTGGTCTGGCTCTGCAGGCCCACAGTGCTGAGCTCAGCGGCCACGTAGCGCTCGGGGGTGGGTTTGTCCAGGGTGGGCGTCCTGATGCGGGTCATTTTAGTGGCCACGAAGAAAGGCAGCACGCTCTGCATGAGGACAGGAAATAAAACATGTGAGATTAATTACACAAGAAGGTCAACAAGTCTGTAAAAACTTTCCAATCACGGATGAAATAATATTTGAATAATAAAATTCCCTTTTCTTTCCCAGATTAGCATAAAGCAGGACAGAGTTTTGTCTGCTTGTCATTTCACCTCATCAGCACTGTGTCCAGTATTTTTGTAGCTTCGTACTGAAGCACAAAACAAGCAGAACACAGCCAAATTAAATGAAAGGAGAAAATCCATGCAAAGGGTAAGATCTCTGCAGATACAGACACGAGCTCACACTTCTAGGAATGATTGGGAGGGATTACTTTTGTTTTTATTGTGCCAAACATCCTCTTTTAAATGAGAGGCATACTATGAAGGATTTTCCTAAAGATTTTCCACAGTTCAGCTCCAGCTTTGCAGCACAGAGAGCAGCTGCCCAGTGGCACCAGAGGAGGCCTTTAAAATGCATAAAATCTCTGCTGTGAACTGGTCTGATGACTTCTGTATCAGGTGAAAAGGAAACTCAGGGTTTGCTGAGGTGAAACTGCAGCGCACGCTTCAGCCACCAGGTGGCACATGAGTGAAAACTACAGAGTGCTAAAAACAGAACAAACAAGCCTGATGTGGAACAACATCTTCTCAAAAATGCATCTGCTGTAAAAATACATCATTCATGAATGTGTGTTCGTTTCTTTGTCCTGCAGGCAGCGACGACGGAGAGCAACAAGTTGGATTTTGTCATTTATCTTGAGCTAGATTCAATTAGAGATCATCAGACAGATCTTATATGTTTTGAGAGGGATTAATCCAATGCAACAAGCCCCAAACTCACCTGGATGATGATGCCCTGACGCCTGTACTCCTCCTGAAGGCCACGAGAGAAGAAGTCCACAAAGGCCTGAACACACAGAGGGAGGAAACGGGGAAGTTAACATATCAGGCTGGAAAAGTTCACCTGTTATCACTACATTCAAATGGGGCAAAAAGAGGGGGATTGGCTTGATAAATATTCAGTTTCCAGAGAACTTTTGCTTGTTTATGAGTGACAGAAGTCCAGATGTTGCACATACCTTAGTGGAGGAATAGACGGTGAGCAGGGGGACGGGGTACATGCCGCTGGCAGAGGAGATGTTCAGGATAACACCTTTGGACCTGAGGACAAAAACACAGTAAAACTGTCAAACTGAGTTTCTCCAAAAAGAGTCATGCAACAGCAGCACTTTAAAGTACAATGTGAACTCTGACTCATTGCACTTACACCAAACAGTCATGAGTCGTGATATCGCTGCCAAAATAATTTTAGTTTCCTGCAGAGTCTCGAGAGCGAGAGCTCAGATTTTGAAAAAGATTGCATGCACCAAGAAATCTTTTCATGCACAAAGGAGATCCGACGGATGTAATCAGGTAAAAAAACTCTGAGTTAACTCACACGTGTGATTTTAGTTTAACAAAAATCTGCAAAACTGAGTTTCTACACAAAGAATCCTGCAAAAGCACCACTTTAAATCTTGTGTTTACCAGAGACATGCACAGAAGTTTCTTGGAAATAAGCTGCTCAGCATTAAGAAGCATGAAAAACGACTAATCGACTACAGAAATCTGGGGTGTAAGGAGGGCTGCAGCTGAACACATTTCAATGCTGCTCCAGGACTCAAAACTATCATCACAGAGACCTCGGTGCCTTCAAAGCCTGCTGGTAATCCTTCATTTCTAGATTTTTAATTGATAATATAGCTGCAGAGTGACAGAGGGGAAGACCTGCAGCAAACAGACACGAGTCGTATTGAGCTGGGGGCCGCTGCAGTGAGCATCGGTACACGGGGTGCTCCGAAAATCCTCAGTTTCAACGCTGCTGCCATAACAACACCGTCTACATCACAGGGCTTTCCTCAAGATGTGGAGCACTGATCCCAGAACAGTGCAGCACATTTATCTTCTTCTAACTCCTGATTTTTTCTTCAAATCCACAAACTTTTAAAGATTTTCCATGCCAGTGGGAACCCTGCGTCTCCACACATTCAGCACAAATACACACAGCGTTTCAGCGTGTGTGTGTGTGTGTGGAGCATCAGTGTGGTAGTGGCCGTGTGTGTTGCCATGGCAGCCTGTTGCTGCAGTGATGTAGTGGAGCGACGCTCAGCCTCACACGGCACCAAATGTGCCTGCGCTGCTATTGGCCGGCGAGAGTCACATGGGAGCGGAGCAGCCAATGGGCTGGGAAGAGCACTTTGTGTGAATTGAAAGCTTGTCAGCATTGCGAACAAAGGAGGAGAGGAAAAGAGAGATGCAGTGATGGAGAGGGCTTGGTGAGGATTTCTTATCCCCTAAAAAAAGAGTCACCTTTATAAAGTGAGATCCCCCAAACTCTGTGCCTGGAAAACGGCACGATTTTTTGTTTAATTTGGATTATTTGTGCAGCTTTTGTGCCATAAATATCTCATTTATGACATTTGATATTTGACTGCAGTCATGTCGCAAAACATGGAAGCCTTTCATTTAACTCACCTCTCAGCCATCCTGGGCAGCACCAGGCGGGTCATCTGCAACAACAACAGGACACAATGAGAAACTCATGAAGGAGAGAAGGGAAAGAGTTTTATTTAATAATAATAAAAAAGTAAGAAGGAGAGAGAGAGACAGGCAGAGACCGACAGAGAGAGAGAGTTGCGTGGGTGGCGAGTACAGACAGCGTTGGTGTAGTCCACCGTTGCTTTGGGAACAACTGAGACACTGCAGGTACCATGGTAGAAACAGCAGAAGAGGAGGAGGAGAAAGAGGAGGAGGAGGAGAACAAAAGGGGGAAAAGTGAGGAGGAAAGTGATATGCATGGATCAAACTTTAAACAAACACTCGGGCGTGATGGAAAGACGGAGTTTGCACTCGGTGGGATGAAGATGTTTGAGATACTGAAGAGCAGAAGTGTGCAAGACAAACTCACCTGACACACGGAGGTGATGTTCACGTTGATCATGTTGGTGATGAACTGAAACACAGAGAGCAACAATCAGCCAAACACTCAAAGAAGAATGTGATTAAATATCAGAAAAGATGTGAAAAGAAGCAGAAGATTGTTGCTTTAGATGCAAAAAGGACTAAAACTACGAGGCATGACTCAAAGTAAAGGTCTTTGTCTTTTTATCAGAGTTGGAGGAGTCGGATCAGTTGTTTTCAGACTGTAAACATTTGCAAACAAAGAAAACTCACATTTTCCAGGTCGGGAATGTGCAGGTAGTACTCGGGATACGGGTAGGAAACACCAACATTGTTCACTGTAGAAGATAAAAGAAAAAGGAAACTATCATGACACTGTTTTCACAGAATAATATTAAACATTTCTACCACAAGGTGGCAGCAAAAGCAAAGCAGAAAGCAACAGGCATTTCCTCACAGTGACACAGCCACACCTCACAACCAGCGGAGCACAACTGGCATCATAAAAAGGACAAAGAGTTCCTCAAATGCTCGACTAAAGAGGACAAGGTGAACTCTGACTCACGGCTCCGACACGAGCAGTCGTGATATCAGAGCCAAAGTCACGTTTCCTGCAGAGTCTCTGAAGCTCAGAGTCAGACTTTTTAAACAAGGCATGCAGCAAGAAATCTGTTCATGCACAAAAGAATATTCCTCGACTGGAGATATTCTTAGTTAACTACATATTTGTCAATTAAATTAATCTATGAAACAACTGTGCTAAAGTTTCTCCATAAAGATACATATGAAGGCACCACTTTAAATCTTGTTTATGAGAAATGTCCTCAAATAAGTCATCCAGCAAGAAACAAAGCCTGAGACATGACAAATACACTAAAGTTAGCTTTGTTGGCAAAGAAAAACCAACAATTAGTCGACTAAGAGGGGACAGTTTTCAGAGGAAATACTGTGAGGCTGTTCTGAAGGAGAGATGTAAACAACACACTCCTCAAACCTTGGAGCTTCAGACAAAGAAGAATCTAAATTTATGGTGTTTAATAAAAGGGATCAAATTACTCGACTGTTCAGAGAGAATCAGGAAATCACATTCACACAGTCTCCGTCGTATGATGTGACGTACTGAAACATGTCGGAAAGTTCAGGAGGGAAACAAAAGGCCAAACTGTACCAACAACCTCATTTATTATGTCCAGTTTCTAATCCTGACGAGCTTCTCACTCCCTGCAAACACAAAGTATCTCCTCAGCGCTGTGTGCTTTAGCTTAGATTCATTTTGCAGTAAAACAGGTTCTTACAGGAACTGCACTGAAGACAAATTAACATCTTTTGTATGTTGACACACAGCTGATGCCAAAACCATCACTGGGTGAAGAAACATGAACTTTGCTCTTACCAAGAACTCCGACCTCCAGACCAGCGAGTCCCTCCTCGATCTTGTCGTAGATGTCGGCTTTGCCAAAGTCGACGGCGATGGTCCTGGTCTCCACCGCAAACTGCTCCTCTGAGGGCAGAAACAAGAGGCCTTTAACGTCAAGGTGACAATCAAAATAATGGCAACACGCTTTTTCAGCCATGCATTTATATCTTTCTGCATCTCTTGTTTGCTTTAATAAAAATACCTGCATGCATCTTACTGTCATCACAATCAAAGAACGCAACGTTAAAAAGTCATTTTTTTTAATATTTGACATGTTCTGAATAAAGCAGGAAGGTCTTCGTGTCTTTCTTTGGAGAAACCAGTGAAGACGTGAGCTCACTGCAACAAGCTGAGGGACTAAATATCGATACAGGAAACATCGATACGCTGATGCTGAATATCGTGACTCCTCGTGGTGCAGATTAACCAAATTAATGAGTGTAAACAAAAAGGGGGAGTTTCCTTTTAACGTTACACAGATTAAAAACATTTTAGTGACGCTTCCTATAAACATTTAACAGTTTCTGGCTCCGTTAAGACTCTTTGACAACTGAGATCAAATAATGTCCAACAAAGTGCAAACTCTGTGAGACAGATTCCTCAGTGCAGTACAAAAATACATATTCCTGCTTTTTCTCTTCTTATCATGAAATATCGTTTATTGTCTTGCAGTGTCGCAAAAAACACAGAATCGATGAATCGTGATATCATCATTACTGTGAGTTTCTTCTATGGACGGCAGTGAGGAATGAATGAAGGTAACATTGTACCAGTAAAGCTGAGCAGGATGCATGTTTGAGATAACATCGAGCTTTACACGGCCCAACAACAGAGCAACCCCTGATTCACATCCATCCAAATGAGCGGAGCAGCATCAGCTGAGCTGAAGGGGGCGCTGCGTACCAACAAACCAG
>CAFUXE010000693.1:289653-301058 GCA_903364295.1 Serranus cabrilla
TATAAAACACTGTCTGTCTGTCTGTCTGTCTGTCTGTCTGTCCGTCTGTCCGTCTGTATCTGTTCATCGTGTTTAATGCAGATTCTGCTGGATTTGAACCTCGCTGTGTTCTTCCTGTTTGCAGACAGACTCGACTCGTTCCCCAAATTAACAGAAGACACAAATGATATTACTCCTACAAAAAGCTGAGTCACATTCAAGCATCCGTCTCCTGCAGACAACATATGCTTTCAAACTCAACATGTGTAATTATTTGGCTATGATGCAGTTTACTGTCTTTCTTTGCTGATGAAAGTTTTACATTATCAGACAAATAAGCATCAAAACATCACATATAAAAGGACAAAACCCACACAGGACCGAGTGTGGAAGTGAACTAAAGACTTACATTACATTTACATTTACATGGCTGCATGTGAGCCTCAGAGTTCGGAGTAAAATGTAAAGATTTAACAGCTAAAACACCAAACATCTTGTTGGAAAGAAGGTTAAATAATGCTCCAGATTTAGGTTTCATTTTGTTGTGGTAAAAACTGACACTTTATGATAATCACATGCGGCTTTTCTTGGTACAAATGTGTTATTTTGTCCTGTTGTGTGTGAATATTTGTGCGTCCTGGGTCCCTAAACAGTGTGTGAGCCTCTTTAATGTTGTTCCTGTGTGATGATGTTCGTCTCAGTGTATAAATGAGCTGCTGTGACCTCGAGGATCATCAGCCTCATGAAACTTTACAGCCACAAACAGAGGACGGAGCTTTAACACTGTAGAGACAATAACAACACAACACAAGAGCTGCAGAAATCTAAAAAATGTTAAAAGTTTTGGAACTAAATCACATCCTGGATTTTTCTCTGGTGCTCCGTGAGGTCTGAGTGTCTTAACGTGATATTCTGGAGGGATTTCATCATCATTTTGTATCATTTCTTGATTTTAAAAAGATGCCGAATTCAGCATCAAATGTGTGTAACAAATAGTATCAACTGAAAAAAATGTTGCAGCAACTTCTGAGACATAATCGTCATAATGTTTTGCATTCAGAGGACGGAGGCTTTAACACTATAGTGACCATAAGCAACACATCACAAGAGCTCACACACACTCACACTGAATACATCTTAAAGATTTCTGCAAGAAATGAATTGCACATATTTTTTCTCTGGTGTTCCTCGAGGTCTTGGTGTCTACATGTGGTATTTTAAAGAGATTTGTGAATATTTTTATCAATTCTTGAGTGTAACAATTAGTAAATTATGAGACATAACATAACTTCATACACTCACATCATAATGTCCTAAAACCTTATACACTCTAAACTTTTAACATTTAAATAAACAACTAAATAACATGTTTATTACAGGTTTATGATGAGACTCACAGTGCTGAGCTGCAGCTCAAATTAATCTTCAGGTTCCAGCTTTCAGATAATAAACACTGCTGACCTTTTATCTCCCCTTAAAAACCCTAAACCTAAAAAAAAAGACAAAAAATGTCTTTGAAGGAAACGATAAAGTTTTATACATGACTGCAGAAGAAAATATCTAAAAAAAGGAAAACGTCAGAACACCTGAAATGTTTTTGGGGATGTAAATTAAATCCTCTGGCCTTTTTCGATCGCTCACCAAAGTGTTTGTGTGATTGTAAAACATTTCGGGGAACAAACAGGTGATGTTGTTTTACTCCCTGCAGAGGAAGCAGCTCGTCCGACGGACTGAAAGCTCGCTCCGCCCCAGGTTTAGGTTTGGTTAATGTCAGACTCATGAAAAATGTCAAGCCCTGTGACTAAAACCCTCCACTCAGAGCTCGTCCTCCTCCAGCCTCCAAAGTGCTCATTCTCTGATTTAATAGGGAAATACCGCTCGCATGAAGAACTCATTTATTACTCAGTTATTCCTGAGCTCGTGGACAGATCGATCTATATTTGTCTCCAACGTCTCCGACCACAAACAGGAATAAAAACACCGGCGTGATCTGAGCTTCCTGCTCATCCTTTTTAAAATAAACTAAAAAAACATTTTCCATGCTTGTCCTGAAAGTCTTTTATGATGATTTCTGTAACATTTATAGGTCCGCTTTACAAAACTACTTGAAATAATTCTCCTCCAATATCTGTTTTTCTCTCTAAAATAAAACTTTAAACTCCGACCACCAACTTAAAGATTCTTTGACAAGCTGCAAAATTAAGTAAATATTAAAGCTAAACTCTCTTTTAGTATGTTTGAACACATCAGGATCCATCAAATTCACCTTACACAGGAAGTAAAGTTAGTTTTACACCAGCATGGAGAACAATGGTTCAGTTTTCACTTGAAAAATAAAGCTCTTCCTCTTCTTGCAAATACATTTAGTTGCAAACTGAATTCAGTCAGTTAAACTGAACTAATTTTCAGGCACTGACGGGCGACATCAGCACCTCGTCCTGTTCAGAGGACAGAAACCTGCTGAGTGGCACCTTTTGGCCAATCAGGAGCCAGTCCAGATGTGAAGCGTTCACAACTGTTACGGCCCCAAAAACCGGAGCCAACGTCAGAAGAGGAGTCCCAACAAATCCAAACCAAACACGTCCAGATACCTCATTCAGTCACTTCAAGTTTGATCAACAACCAACAAAGATTCTGCACCAGAGAAAACAAACTATAGACTAACTAAAACAATTTAACTCCATCGTAAACCTGTTTAAACTGGAAACAGGAGATGAACACGTGGAAAAGTAGAAACCACGGTAAACAGGTGAAATCACTCATCATAGGTTAAAACAGTAAAACAGTTAGAGCAGCGGTGTGTTCATGTCCTGTGTGAAGCCAACAGAAAAGAATGATATTTAAAGTAATCTAACTTGACTCCCATGTCTGTATCTACCTCACTTCCAGCATTCAGGTTGTTCTATTTTACCTGTTTTATCATAACTAACCTTGTACTCAACTTGATCTCACAAAATGATGTTAAAAACGACCACAACAAGTTCTAAAAATAGCACATATATCGTTATACATAGACATGTTCGGTTTGATGGTTGTAAAAAAAGCTGCAGTTTCTGTGAATTTATGCTACAAAATCACTGAGCTGGGTTTAGGGTAAAAACATCCAGGTAAGGCGTTATAAAAGACGGTTTAAACTGTGAATATATGTAGCTGGAAATGTTACGGAAAAAATGTAATTCACAAACCATGAGACACAGAAGTTACCTAAAAAACTGAAATGATGTAAAAAAAAAAAAAAATGTTATTCACAAACAGAAAAACCTAAAAAGCTTCAAACTCTGCAGCTCGCTCTGTTAAACCAGAATACGTGTGACCAGCACGAAAAAGGATCCACATGGACTTTGTTTCTGTTTCTGAGCTGCTTGTACGGAGGTCCTGGTCACTTCACAGTTTTGTGAAATCAGGCTGTTATTTGCTGTAACCTTAAGAAAGCAGGTCATCAGTGAGGCTGCTGTGGTGCTGTGGTCCATTTCTGATGTTGGATCAAATGATATATTCGGTCGTATGGAGGACTGGAGGTTGGAATATATGCTGCAAGTACAGACAGATTATAAACCACCATCACCAATGAGCTGAACAACCTTTAGGTCTGAGATCATCAGCAGCCAACAAGCACAAACAGCAGCAGCAGAGGCTCCACCCTTCACACCTGTCTCCCTTTCTAGACAACAGGAGGGCTTTCAAAGGCGTGAAAGACAGCTTTAGCTTTTAAATCTTTAGATTCATCCATTGGTTGGCTGACTGTAGTTTTCAAACTTCTAGTTTGGCATTTTGGAGATCACCATCTTAGGTTTTTGGAACCAGAAGTTACTAAATTTGGGCAACAGATGGAGCAGATAGCACTGGTGCTAGCTAGAATGGTTAGCAATGTGCTTCATAATTAAAGTGTTTTTTTCGTACAACCAAACACTGAACGAGACGTCTTAAGGCGACCAAAACTTTTTTTTTCTCCTGCACGAATTCAAATTCTATCAATATTTCACATTAACTCTTAACATAAATGATCATGTTATGATTCCAGTTAATGAAGTGGTGTGAAACTTCTTATGTTTCAAACTGTTTATCATGTTAAACGTGTGCATTATCCTTGGGTTTACCAGAGTCGGCAAAAAGACGCTAATGCCGGTGAATTTTATCACTGTAAAACACTGGGTGCTGCTGTTTTTTCGGGGGAAATTGAATGTTTCTGAGTAATCCAAATAAATGCCACTTTTATCAGCTATAGCTGTCAACACACCCAAACTGTCCTTCACAATAAAATACAGGACAGTGAAAAAATCTAGACATGCTTTAAAAGATCGAGCTTAGCCCGAGCGTTCTTACTGCTTTCTCTCATCAGAGTTACTTTCTTATTTTATTTACACATCTAAATCTGCATGTGCATCAATGAAATTTCACAAATAGATTTTAAAATTTGTATGAATTAAATCTACCTCCACTGGTGGTGCTGATCGTATTAAAATGCCCATAAAAAGGCCGGAAAGTGCAGCACTGCGGATGTAACCAGATACGGCTAATAGCACCAAACGGAGGCAGGCGGTGAAACAGTTACTGTATATAAAAGAAGTGAAGCAGCCACCGTGACTCTCCTGGACTCCTGTTTTGAAGTTTAGTTGTTGTAATCTGTATTTTTGGAGCCGTGTGTCCTCATGTTGTATGATGTTTTATGGAATATAACCGTTTTAATTTAGGTTTTAGGTTTAACGTGAACATTTTTAGTCGACCAAGATGTTACGATGAACTTTTATGAACTGAAAAAACACTGAAAGGGTCAAAGGGAAAAAACAAACAGTTCACAGCGGCTGACCTGTATCGTGGGGATGTTTCCTCACCTGTTCCTGCTCTGTGGGAACTCAGTGACACAAACACACCAGCTGCTACGACGCGGCTTTTGGTGAAACTGCATCATATTCTATGGCTGCTCCACCTCGACTGTCAATTATTTCCCTTTTTTCTTTTTTGATGGACAGAAAGCTTTTTTGGTGCTAAAGTGACGCTAACTGCTGCTATCTGTAGCTGCAGTCAGCGAGCTCAACGCTGACTGGTTGTGGTGTTTACGCTGCTAACACAGGAGCTTTGGACCGATTTGTGCCGGCAGTAAAATACAACTCATATTTACGTTTTAGACTGTCCTCCGCCGCCATCTTGCTGATGTAGTATTAATGATTGACAGCGATGCAGAGTTTAAATGGTGGTTGGTGGAAGGGTCAAACAAACGGCGGACTTTCAACCAGGAGAAAGAGGTTCAAATCTCGTGTGAAAACAAAAGTGAACGATCAAAGAACTTCCATGCACGTTTGGTGCATCACTTTTTTTTTTTAATGTAACTTCTGGTAGCCACATTACCTTTGTAACTACTTCATTTCCAGCATTTATGTACTTTTATGTATTTACTTCCTGTCCTTTATAAACCCGGACCAGGATGTTTTTCGCCTTAAACCTACATCAGTGTTTTGGGGTATTTTTCCCGAAACCCTTTTTTATTTGCAATTTTTCAAAATGATATGTTCCAAAGTCAAAGAGGGTCCAGGTATGTGAATGAAAGCATACACATGAATATATACATACAGGTCCAAATACCCTAAGGTCAGTGTTTTATTTTAGCATAAAGACTGCAGCCTTTTTTATAACCATAAACTGCACGTTTCTGTATTCATTAAATAGATTCAGAGAGATTAAAAACCTGCAGAAAGACGCCAGATCGGACTTCTTTCTGTTGCATTGATAAGTAATATTAGCCGGCTTGCTACATCGTGTGTTGTTGCACCTACTTTTTATTTAGCTGTGTTCGTAAAGTTGTCGACTTGTTAATGTTTTTTCTTAAGTAATGTCATCATCACAAATGCACATGTACAGAACTACACTCTGAAACTTTAGGGACTAAATAGCAAAAATTCTAATTCATGTTGTTTTAACAGTAATTCACAAACCTTTTCCTTTAAAATCAGAACCAAACAAACTGGGGGAAACAACAATTTTTGTGTGTTAATCCAATACTATCTTACACACTGAAAACCAAAATGTAATGGAAGACAAAAGACCCTCCAACACACACTCACACAAAGGAGACTTCAATCCAACATGGAGGACGAAATAATGTGTTGTGAATAAAATGAGAATAGAAAAGACTAGTTAAATATAAAGAGGCTGCATGATTATTGGAGCATGTGAGTCAATAACTCCTTTTCTTAGCAGTATTATAATTAATGTTTACATTTGTACTTTTTTTTGCCCAAAAGGTGCATTAAAGGAAAAGGTCAACCACAGTGAATGTGTCTAACTGCAGATTTAAGTGTCACTATAAAGTCACACTGTCACTTTTAGAAACAAATGTATGCAGCAAAGTAAAGATACATGCATCAATAAATATTATATTATATAATTATATTATATTACAACACAGAACAAACTGTGTGTTGTATTGATTTGCTTTCCTACGTCTCTTTCTACCTTTACAGTGACGTCATCTCTGTTGGCTCAAATTAAAAAACAGAAAACAAACTGTCAGAGATATTTCACATGTTGTGATGTGTCTCACACAGACGGGGTGACGTCAGGACAAACGTCCTCTCTTTACACTTCAAGGTGAAACATGTGATGGTGTGAAGGAGCTCAGAAAGTCCCTCAAAGCTCAAATTCACTCTAATTATTCTTGCAGTTTATTTAGAGCTGCAGACGTCGTGAGTCATTACGGATCCTTATGATTAGATTCTGGGTGTGTCCTCGAAGCAGCGCGACTATATTTTGATCTGTTTGCAACTTTTAAAATGTTTCAGTTAAAACAAAAAAACTACGTATATTTTTCACAACACTATGTAAGGATCTGATATTATTCTAATGAAGCCACAGAGCTTCCATCACTACACTGCAACAGCAAGATTTTTTGAAAACACACCAAACATGTTCCTCTATTTGATGGTTGACTATTTTGCATCATTGGGATTTGATTTATCTTTATTCTGTAGAATTATTCCAATAAAACTTCACGGAGCTCATGAACAAAACAGCAGTTACTTTTTTAAAGAAATGCAAAACACACACAAGTTGTTCTTTAACACAAAGATAATTTCTTGGATTGAATGAAAAAAAAGGAAACTTGGTGCAAAAAAATGAGAATTGTGTGGCCAGTTTTTTTATGTAGTTATTAGTAAAATAAGCAATATTTCCATATTAAAATATCTAAACTGTGCTGATGTGATATATGTTGTTGAGTTTTGTACTTAAATGTTTGATTGATGATTTTAAAGGCAGAGAAATGTGTTTTCTAACTGTCTGTTGCACCACATCCCCTATGTGTCGCAGATAAAAGCCGCCATAAAACAAGTTTTTTTTCCAATTTTAAGTCACATTTTTACAAACACTTTCATATCTTGGTGTTTTTAACTCTCTATTTGAACCAGATGAAAGATTTGAATCTTCTGACATCTGGATTTTAAGTTCTCAGGAGAAACACAAGCTAAGAAATGTTAGCGTCAGTTCAGCTCGCAGCGCCTCTGCTAGCGTACAGAACTGCCTTTAAGAAACACCGATTTTTAATGCTAAACTGCTTTCTTTTATGTTTTTATCAGTTAAAGTCACTGTGTCACTTTGTTTTGAAGAGGAAGAGACATTTACAGATAATTCAGCTCCTGCTAAAAAGCTGCTGAACATCTGGATGTGAAGTTATCAGACCTGAACCTCCTGCAGGATGTGTGTGTTAACCGCATTTCTTGTTTTTTCGATAAGGTTTTGATTGCGAGATCTCTAGCGGCAGAAACTTACACATTACATATTTAAAGTTTTAATGCATCTAAATTTCAAACTAACATATTTTATCACCTACAATACTTTTGGTTTTATTCGTGCAGATTTTGAGATCCATCTCTGAGATTTCTGACAGCCTCTGAAAATCTCATTCAGAAATTTAACAGCAACATTTCTGTCTGCAGTCAGCGTCCATGTTGGACACACTGGATGATAAACAGACCTCACTGTCACTGAAACGACTTTCTACTGAGGATTTAGTTGCAGGGACAACTGTTGACAGTGTGTTTGGAGGATTATTCTGATGAATGAGGACGCTGGAAATACAGTTTTATCAATGCGGTGAGAGAAGAACTGACAGTTTGTTTTAGGGTGGAGGCCAAAATATCAGAGATTTCAGTGGGAGGGATCACGGGACAGTCGTGTTTAATTTTAAGGTGAGCAAAATTTAGTAACACTGAATGTTTGTATTCCTGCTTTCTTTATCAAAAATACAAAACAGAAATATATATAAAAAGCCATTAATTTAACACGTCCCTAACCTAAAATAAATCACGCTAACTTTAACCATTTACAAAGACATGACACAAACCTGCTGTCATGCAATTTATACTCACAGCAGAATTTGTATTCAGAGTGCAAATTTGTGTTGTTTTACCAGAAATCAATGTTGTAATACTTTAAATATTCTACGCATCCTATGAGTAGAAAAAGCTTGTTTTTTTAGGATATTAGCTGGTTTTTACTCTCTCACACACACACAGACACATACACACAAGCTGAAACATCTATAGCATCCATTTTGTTGCAGGAGCATATGATTGTCAAACCTTCTGTGATTACCACTTCCTGTCTTCAGGAGCACCTGAACGCACCATCAAAGAAAGCTGCCATGAAATGTCTGCAGCTGTCTGCAGGTCAGAGCGAGTCTGCTGACCTTCCCACAACATCATCACCAACAGGATCAAATCTGCCATAAACGGGCCCTCCGCCTCTCTCTCTGCACCGTGTTACAGATTCATAATTACTGCAATAATAAAAGTATTTTAAAGAAGCTAGAATGGGCTTTTGTTTAGTTGGGAAACAGACATGTTTGGCCTGAATTTGCACCAGGTCACGACGCATTCCCCCTCTGCTCGTACCGGTGACTACAGCGTTATTACAAGGGCAAGTAAATGTAAGGTGACGTCGAGGTGTTGCCTGAGCTGTCGACGTTATGATGACTCACGCTGGGAGGTGACAGAGCAGGTATTTGGGAGGGGACTTTACAGCTCCTGGTGCCAGAAAACAAAGAGTCTACAGCAGACGCAGTGGGTGTTACAGCCACGTGCACGCTCACACCTGCTCAGATATCACCAACAAACATGTAGGATCACTTTGGTCATCGCATAGTTTCACATGCAGCACTGAACATAAACACACAAACAGCTGACAGCCCCAACAAAAAGTATCTCCAAACAATCTTGATATCAGTTTGAATATACAGTAAATATAATAACATATATGTTCATTAGATGAGTGAAAAAACGTTTTTGACGATATAAGACAACAGCAAAGTAAAACTACAGGGGATCTGAAACATCACAGCCAAACTAAAACCCTCACCTGGATTATTATCATACTGACGTAAACAGGTAAGTGAAACACCAGGCAAGCAGTGAAGTCACGGATACACACCCCAACACCCTCCTATAGACACAGTATAACAATACTACATCACTCTTATAATTTAGGTTTAAAATGATCATCCTGCTACTTTTACGCATCGTTTTTAGATGTTTGACGACCTGCTGAGATTCTCAAACCATCACAGGAGCAAAATGACTCAATTCAATCCAACCTATAGGCGACACAAGACTTTTTTGGCGTGTATAATTTAAAGGCCTACACTGGAAATCAGAGGAGGATGGAAATCGCCCCTGCGCAGACACAACTCCGAGCAGGCATCACGAGCCTCACGCAAAATGCAATTTAAAGGCTGATTTGGGTTTGACGTCATCCTCATCCTCTAACACATCTCAGGCCGAGCAATTACCTTTCTCGGGATGAGGAGGAAGAGAGGGAGGACACGGAGGAGGAGGAGGAGGAAGGTCGGTCGGACGGTCGGTGTCTCCATCTCTCTGTCTGCGCGCTCCTCGGTGAAAACATCCAAAAACGCGGGTCCCCCCCTTTTCTTTTATCTCCGGCGCACAGCTGGAGGCTCCAACAGCAGCGACGGGGTCCACACAAGTCCCCTCATCTCTCTCCGTGCTCCTGTTTTTGTTGTTGTCATTGCTCCCTCCTGTAAGACACAAAGACAGGACACGCAGGGTGAGATTTGAACCGTCTGTAAAGTTAATCTGCAGGCCAGGACAGAGACGTCAGGCAGGTTTGTGGAGAAGGAAAGAAAACTTTATGACAAACAACCTAAACAACCCACCTCAGAAAAAAGTCCGTTTTTACGCATCTGATTGATACAAACCCATTCAGTAAAAACGCAGCAATTACGTCACCTTGAGAGACTCGTGGGTAAGTTTACTTTCAGTCACATCCACCCGGAGAGCAGACACACAGCCGGGTTTTATGTCGTTTTACGTAATAATAAGACAGAGAGGCGCGCGGGGACTCCACGGGTCAGAGGTCACGCTGTTTCCCTTTATAGCAAATAACGTCATCTGTCTGTTTTATCGTTTTTAGTCGCGTTTTTTTGCTTTGTCTCGTCAAAGTGTATTAATAGCACATGCGTCCTGCTCTGACACACGTTTTCAACCTGCAGGACGGAGAGAAACGTCTGCAGCGTCATGTCAGGGCTCTGCTCGTGGGTCACGAGCAGCTCTTTTGAAATTGTTTAGTTTTTTTGCAGGGCGTGTTTGTGTTTTTATACTTTCCTGTTCTCGTAACTCTACGTTATCTACAGAAGACGTAGAGACCAGACAACTACATTTCAATTACGTCATTTTCTGCTCTCTGGCGTGCACTTTTCCCGCCCTGACAGATTATTTTCTTGCCCAAACTTCAGGCTTGAAACTTGCAGCGTTAATGTGGCCTAATATTTCACGGTGCATGTCATTCATTAGAGGGCCTAAACTACCTCTAACTTCTCTCTGCACTTTGCAGCTATTTGCCTCCTATATTACAAATATATTTTTGCACGAATCAGGATTATTCACACTGATGGTTGCCTTCAACTGTGATGGGACAGCAGTGAAGAAACTGAGCATAAAGTTGCACGTGCTTTTCTTCTCGAGGCTGAATTGAATTGCATCTCGTTGTGTTGTTTTTACTGTGTGTTTTCAGGGAGCTCGTGCTCCTCTCTGGCTTTTATCTTCACCGGTGTGATCACTTTGTGTGCACACATCACTCAGAAGTCACATGCAGGAGGCCAGAGTTTTTGCTGCATAACTTGTGAGTATATTGATCGAGTCGTTAAGCTGCAGAAATTTAGGGTTGTTGTTGTTGTTTTGATTGTGGAGGGTCGGGCTGAAGGGGACGTGGTCGTGTCCGGTTCTCTGTGTGCTAGTTGTGGGGAACGTTGAGTGGTGGGCGATGCTTGGGGTGGATTAACTACTATTCACAAAACTGGGAGGGAGACACGTGTGCGTTTCCACAGTGTGTGTGTGTGTTAAACGGGAGGCTGCGTGGATGTTCGCTCGGAGGACACACACACACACGGAGGGAGAGAGAGAGAGAGAGAGAGTCACTAC